>CANNZV010006869.1:0-14575 GCA_947561585.1 Caprella mutica | reverse complement strand
CAATCCGCAAGATAAATAATAGGAGTGCATTATACTTACTATCAAATGTATGTAAATATATTCATGTTTTCAAACAAAAAACAAGATAATAGTAATTATTGTTTAATCTGTTTCAAATAATGTTACTTTTCATCTGTTTTTTTATAAAATTCAATACTCCACATTCCCCTCAAATCACCAGCCATATAGCCAGTAGCTTTATCATTAGGATACTGTCGTTGAATAATTTGATGATTCGTTTCTGTTAAAGTTTCCCCTATTTTTCCATGACAATTCAAACAAAAATCGTTGAGCGTGATAGGTGCAAAAAAAGCTATTTTTTGATTTGTTAGTACTGTTACGGTTGGAGTAAGCACTTGCCCTGTTGCTGTTTTCGAAGCAAAATCTTGTAAGACTTTTTGTTCTAAAGAAGTTGGTGCATTTTTCGGATTCCGAATTTTTAAAGAAGTTCGCCGAATTACGACATTATGCACTTTTGATAAACTGTCTGTGATTGGGTAGGCTGCTGCATTACAATATTGAATGGCATTGGGAACCCCGCCTTCTTTTATTGCTTTTTGCAATTGTTGAGAAAGTGCTATGAAGGTTGCTCCAGCAGCTTTTTTTCCTTTATCAATATATATGGCTTCTTGTTCGGCAGTAAGTGATGACAAGGGTGTCAGCACTTCAAGGCTTTTAGTTGTTGAAGTGTTTTTACAGTCTAAAAAGACAAATGCCATCAAACTAAAAAATAGAAATAAGAGAATTCGATTTTTCATAATCCGTTTTCTCTTTTATAAAAAGAGGTGTCACAAAAACAAACAAATATATGATTATATATTCATGTTTTAAAATAAAAAAAGCCCCTACATATTGCAGTTGCAGTTTTCTAAGCATTCTACAATTAAAGAAATGTCTTTTTCTTTTAAAGAATAGTAGATACTTCTTCCCTCTCGTTTTGCTTTCAATAAGCCTTTTAATCTCATATTTTGTAAATGATGGGAGGTTAAAGATTGTTCACTTCCCAATTTTTCACAAATATCAGACACAGATAATTTGGGATATTGCTCCAATAAGTAAATGATGCCTAGCCTAGTCGGATGTGAAACCGTTTTTAGGATAGAAGCAACTCTTACTAATCTTTCTACTAGTTCCGCATTTATTTCTTTAGTTATCACCATAGACACAAAGATATGAGCATATCTTCATAAGTGCAATAAATTAAGGATTATTTAATTGTTTTTAGAGTATAATGCTACATCTTATCTGAGATCCTACAGCCTTCATTATTGATTATTGATTAGACGTATAATTCCGTCTAATTAACAATCAACTAATTAACATATAAATTTTATATAATATTAATAAACAAACAAAAAAAAATTTTATCTATGAACATTAATTCATACATTTGTATTTCCATATAAAATTATTAATTGGTAAGTACAGCTTTCCTGAAAATTCTACTTCTCTATTTCTCTGCTTTCTGGCTTACTAATATTTAAAGTTATCTATTAAATTAAATGTTGCATCATGGATAATAACGGAACACCAACTAATTGGACAGCCACCAAAGCTGGTCAAAATCTTCAGAAAAGACTTACCAATGAGCATACTTTAAATAGTCTGGATGGCTTACTAGCAAAAATTGATAGCCTAGAAAAAGCGGTTAGTAACTTAACCACTATTATGCAGCAAGGGCCTGGCATGGCTGCAATGGTAACGGATATGGTAGATGAAGGCTACCGAAAAGCGGATGCCAGTGGTGTGAGTATTGATGCTAGATTAGGCAACGCTTTAGCTATCGCAGAAAAATTAACTGCTCCCGCTATGGTTGAAAAACTAGAGGGGGTATTAAAACTAGCAGATCAAGCCCCGGGTTTAGTGGCAATGACCATGGATATGGTAGATGAAGGCTACCGAAAAGCGGATGCTAATGGTTTGAGTATTGATACTAGATTAGGCAACGCTTTAGCTATCGCAGAAAAATTAACTGCTCCCGCTATGGTTGAAAAGCTAGATGGGGTATTAAAATTAGCAGACCAAGCCCCGGGTTTAATAGCGATGACCATGGATATGGTAGATGAAGGCTACCGAAAAGCAGCTACTAGTGGTGTAAATATTGATGACCGATTGGGGACTGCTTTGGTCTTAACAAAAAAATTAACTGATCCAGCTATGGTAGCAAAACTGGACGGCTTAATGTCTTTAGCCGATCAAGCTCCGGGCTTAGTGGCGATGACCATGGATATGGTAGATGAGGGAATGAAAAATGCAATGGATAATGGATTTGACTTACAAGCTTTAGGAGATATAGCTGGGGCTTCCAATCGAGCGTTAACGGCTGCAAGAGCGGAACCGCCTGTTAAGGTAGGGGGCGTTTTTGGAATCATGCGCTTATTAAAAGACCCCGATCGCCAAAAGGGTTTAGGCTTTTTAATGAATTTCCTAAAACACCTTGGTAGAAACATTTAAAAAAGAAGTCAGCAGTCAGACCGAAAATTTCATTTTCGGTCTGACTGCTGACTTCTTCTCTTTCGATAAACCAATAAAATTTATAAAAAAAATGGCACATCATCAAGTATTAATCGTAGGTGGAGGGTCCGCAGGCATCACCGTTGGTGCTATGCTCAGAAATAAACCGAACCCACCAGAAGTAACCATTATTGACCCTAGCGAAAAACATTATTACCAACCTATCTGGACATTAGTAGGTGCGGGCGTATTTCCAAAAGAAGTTTCCGAAAGAAGCGAAGCAGATTATATTCCACCTGGTGCCAAATGGCTAAAGGATGGTGTAAAAACTTTTGATCCGGATAATAATAGTGTTACGTTAAATAGTGGAGAAAGCCATACTTATGATGTATTGGTTGTTACGGCTGGTATCCAAATCAATTGGGATAAAATCCCTGGTTTACAAGAGAGTGTTGGTAAAGCAGGAACAGGTGTAGTTAGTAATTATTCTTATGATACCGTAGAAAGTACTTTTGAACATATTAAAGCCTTAAAAAGTGGTACGGCTCTTTTCACCCACCCATCTACGCCTATTAAATGTGGTGGTGCACCGATTAAAATAACTTACTTAGCTTCTGATTATTGGCGAAAGCATGGAGTAGCTGGCAATATCAAAAAGAAATTCATCAAAGGGGGTGGGGGTATTTTTGCCGTTCCTAAATATGCAGCTGCTTTGACTAAAGTGGCGGACCGATATAATATAGACTGTGTATGGAGTACCGATTTAGTGGAGTTAAGACCTGATAGAAAAGAAGCGGTATTTAAACACATGCAAACAGGAGCGGAAACGGTCGAAAGTTACGATATGATTCACGTCACACCACCTATGAGTGTGCCTGATTTTATTAAAAATAGTAAATTAGCTTCTGCGGGAGGTTGGGTAGAAGTGAATAAAGAAACCACTCAACATACTCGTTATCCTAATGTTTTCTCTTTAGGAGACTGCAGTAATTTACCTACTTCCAAAACAGGAGCGGCTATTAGAAAACAAGCGCCAACGACTACAGAGAATATTATGGCTTTTATGGCGGGTAGTGCTTTACCAAAAGCTTATGATGGCTATACTTCTTGTCCTTTAGTAACGGGTTATGACAGCTTGATTTTAGCAGAATTTGATTATAATAAAGAGCCAATGGAATCTTTTCCATTCAATCAGGCAGAAGAGCGATATAGTATGTATGCTTTGAAAGCTTATGGCCTGCCAAAAATCTATTGGCATGGCATGTTGAGAGGAAGAGAATTTTAGAAAATTCAAAATAGTGATGTTGACATAATCATCTAGAGGGTAGGTATTTTATATCTACCCTTTTCTAATTTGTTTTAAGGCATGATTTTGAACCCATACAACTTATAGAATAGAGCGGCGAGAACAGAGAATAGAGATATAACCCGCAGTTAAAAATCAACGAAATTTTCCTTGTATGAAAACGAAAACTGTCTCTGTTCTCTATTCTTAATGTACCTTATCCCTAATCTCACTTTAATCTACCAACAGCACAACTAACAAAAGATTTTGCTTTAATCATTAGCGTAGAATTACCAACTTCTGGATACCCCAAAGTCGTTAATTTTTCAATAAATGCTGCTCGGTCATTTTTGCCATCATGCTCAATAACTACCGTTGTAGTTTCTTCAAATTCCACTTCAACTTCTTTGACACCTGCTATTTTCTTAATAGTTGATTGGATGCTATTGGCGCATCCACCGCATTTGACATTTTCGACAATAATTTGTTCTATTTGCATTTTATATTTTTATTATTTAGTAAACTGAATACTCCACATCCCTCTTAGTTCACCAGCTAGATAACCACACAGCCATTTATTTTCTTTAAAGAATCATAAAAACATGATAATTCTTTCATTTGTTCATATAAAAACGTTTTTTTACAGTATTAAGTTTGAATAGACGTTAACAAAAAACAAAACAGACCGTATGGAAATTGATAAAGGAAAAATAGTCGGTGTCTTAAAAACGATTATGTACCCCGGCACTAGCCGAGATATATTTTCAATGTACATGGTTGAAAACCTAATAGTCGAGGGGGAAGTAATTAATCTATCGCTGGCAATCCCTTCTGCCAACTATCCTCATAAAGGAGTCCTAAACCTTTCCTGTACAGAGGGCATTCAAAAACTCTATCCAACCGCAATTATTAATATACATCTAGTTGCCAGACCTGAGAATTTTCCTAAAGAACCAAGTACCAGCAAATCCCCACTCCCCATTAAAAACATCCTAGCAGTAGCTTCTGGTAAGGGTGGGGTAGGTAAGTCAACGGTTTCTTCTAATTTAGCATTGAGTCTAAAACGATTGGGTTTTAAAGTGGGGTTGTTGGATATGGATTTATACGGGCCTTCTATTCCAACTATTTTTGGTATGCACGGCGAACGACCGAAAATTACAGAAGTCACTGGCCGAGCCAAAATAGTTCCTTTGATAATTCATGGAATGCAAATTATGTCTATGGGGTTTGTCACCACTCCTGAACAAGCGGTAGTCATGCGAGGCCCCCGATTAGCGGCTATCGTCAAACAGTTTTTAATGGATACCCTTTGGTCAGATTTAGATTATTTAATAATTGATTTACCTCCTGGGACTGGAGATATTCAATTATCTATGGTGCAAACCGTCCCTGTTACAGCAGCTATTATTGTCACTACGCCTCAAAAAGTGGCGGTAGCAGATGCCATCAAAGCTGCGAATATGTTTAGAGTACCATCGGTCAACGTGCCTATTTTAGGGGTGGTAGAGAATATGTCTTGGTTTATTCCAGAAGAATTTCCTGATTATAAATATCATCTCTTTGGCAAAGGAGGAGGCGAAGTCCTTGCTAAAGAAATAGATACCATAGTAATCGGACAAATTCCTATTGTTCAAAGCATTCAAGAAGGAGGAGATAATGGTTACCCAGTTGCGCTCGATGAAGGGTCTATTACCGCTCAATATTTTATGAGTGTTGCCCAAAATACGGTGGAGCAAATCAATTTACGAAATCAACGATTAGCCCCTACAATGATCGTGGAAATGGAGGATTAAAGTTAGGTTTCGTCCTCATTACTTCGAGTTGCGAGTTGTCATTTATTGAAGCTATGAAAAAGAGATTTTAGTAACAATTTTATTAAAAGCGATTGTAAGAACTACCACAAAAACAGCGGCAATAATTCCTAAAATAGCATTAATAAAAGGGGGTGCGGTAAGAGAAATTCTTATAAGAACAGTAGCTAAAACATAAGCTGAATACCGAAATATTTTAAAATAGTCAAAAGTATACCGCATAGCAATTAATACAATCAGAATATCGCAGAAAATCAAAATAGTATAGAAAACATTGAAAGAACTGATATATACGCCTTTGAAAAATAGATACCAGACATCTTGCCAGCCAATTAATAAAAAGGCTACTAATAAAACTAAAGCAATTAGTTTTTTGAATGCCTTAAATTGCTCATGGTCGGCCTGATTTTCTGTTAATCTAGTTTTTTTTAAAATCCTATAATAGACACCAATGAGCATAAATACGACTATTGCTCCAAAGGCATCCGCAATCATTTTATAGACAGGATCATTTATATCATACCAAGAAATATTTTTTTCAAAATGACTAAATTCCTTAAAAGCAGACCGTAATAAAATCAAAGAAAGAATTTCAAATTGTTTACCAACTGCCATACTAATAGACCGAGGAATAACAAAAATCAAAGCTAATAGTTCTGTTAATAGTAAAAGCGTGAAAGCCAATTCAATGGCAAAGAAATGATTATGAATGGTTTCGTTTAAACTAACAATCGGTAACAAATGATGCCTAGCTAATTCGGCTAAGATAAGCCCGCCCAAAAAGGCATAAACTAATAGTGTACCTATCCATTTATGGGTAGCATGGTTTTGCCAAACACTAAATAATTTATTGTATACTATAATAGATTTTGATAAAAAAAAATTTAAACTCATTAAAAAATATATTTTTAATCATCATTGGACTGCAAGGTATAATCTTTAAAAAAAGGCGAAGCTTTACCATTCATTTTTTTATCTACAAAATCAACGCCTTCTTGCACACTCATGAAGAAATGTTTAGTGCCAATCTTCTCTAAAAGATGCGCTTTATCCATTGCATCCCGAACAGGTCCCTTTACCCCTGTAAACAATATAGTAAGTCCTTTATCCTTATAGTCCATTACCAGTTCTGATAGCATTTGAGTCGCACTACTATCCAAATTATTGATGCTATCAAAATTCAAAATAATCGTTTTTAAATGCTTCCCTTTTTGCGTGGCTAACTTATTTACGTTTTCTTTAAAAAAGCTACTATTCGCAAAGTAAAGTTGTGCATCAAACCGCATAATCAATAAATCTGCCCTCGTTTCTAATTTCTGGAAACGTTCCACATTTCTGTAAAAATGAGAATCCGGAACTTTTCCTAATTCTGCAACATGCGGTCGGGTCGTTCGAAAGATAATCATTGCTAAAGAGAGGATAACCCCAATGCCAATGCCTTGTTCAATTCCTAAAGCCAAGGTGCCAATAAAGGTAGCTGCTAACATCCAAAAATCGGAGCGGTAACTATGCCATAGGTGCTTGGCTTCCTGTACATCTATCAAACCAAAAACGGCCACCATAATAACGGAAGCTAAAATGGCTTGTGGCATATAATAAAAAAGAGGCGTTAAAAATAATAAGGTCAACACTATCAATACAGCACTAATAATAGAAGCCATTCCGGTATTGGCTCCCGCTTGGTCATTAACAGCCGTTCTAGAAAATCCTCCTGTTACTGGATAGGATTGTAAAAAAGAGCCCCCGACATTCGCTAAACCCAAAGCGATCAATTCTTGATTAGAGACTACTTCATAATCTCTATGCTTGGCTTGAATAGATTTAGCAACGGCAATACTTTCCATAAAACTGACGAGTGCAATGGCCATCGCAACCGGAAATAAGGATTTTAGCGTAGCTATGCTAAAATCGGGCATAGAGAAAGCGGGCAATCCACTTGGCACGTCGCCCACTATTTTAACGCCTTGCTCTACTAAACCAAAAACCATCACGACTATAATTCCAAAAGCAACCGCTACCAATTGACTGGGGATAGAAGCACTTATCTTTTTGATGCCTTTAATTATCAAAATACCGCCTATACCTATAGCGAAAGTAATCCAGTTAATCTCTCCTATTTTTTCAAAAGCTTGCATCAAAATTTCATGTACATAATTCGTTCTTGCCATAGATATACCCAGCAAATGTTTTAATTGGCTTAAACCAATAATCAAAGCAGCTGCAGAAGTAAATCCACTAATGACCGGATGCGATAAAAAATTTACTAGAAAGCCTAATCTAAAAACACCTAGAAGAAATTGGATACTCCCCACCATAAAAGCTAAAGTAATCGCCAATAAAATATACAATTCTGTACCTCCTTCTGCCAAGGTGCCAACCCCTGCCGCTGTCAATAAAGAAACCATTGCTACAGGGCCAACTGCTAATTGGCGAGAAGTGCCTAATAAAGCATAAATGATTAAGGGAATCGTAGCCGCATATAAACCGTAAATGGGCGGCATCCCTGCTATCATCGCATAGGCCATACCTTGAGGAATCAACATGACACCCACTGTTAATCCTGCGGATACATCGCCTTTAAATTGTGCTGCTTTGTAATTGGCTAACCAATCAAAGGCGGGTATAAATTGTTTTATATTCATTGTTTTATTGTGGATATTGCTTATTCCATAATGCCAATTTGTCTCTCCCCAATTCTTGGGCAGGGCAGTTATTGCCCTTATATAACTGTTTACATTGCTTAATTGGAGCTGTACCTAATGCCATCGGCTGTTGTATCCCTTTCCATTCTACACTTTCTAAACAGGGTGGGGTAGCAAGGCCTGTATAGTGAAATAATTAGAGCTACCAATATATGTTCAATCAAAGACACAAATATACAAACATATTTTCATGTATTTATATTGAAATTGATTTTATTGACTTCAAAAGGGAAGGGTGGCCTCCAGCTATCTCTTCATTCAAGCGTACAATTAAATAATTATTTGTGATTTAATTTATTAAGAAGTCAGACTGTAAGTGAAATCTGACAGCAAAGCGGTCTAACAATGAAATGGCCTGATTTCTGATTTCTTTAGATTACCATACATCATTAAGCTCATAAATTTTTCCTTTGACTTGAACTTCTCCACCTTCCGAAAAAAGACTAAGTTGATTAAAGTCCTCAGTTGGGAAGAAAATATCCGTCATTACAGTAGCTCCGTCATCAGCGAATAACTCAGCGGATGCGGCATCAAAAAATACATGTAGTTTAATCGTTTTGTCTGTGGATAATCGTGGTGCAGGGTGGATGCTTGCGGCAAATTTTTCAGAGAAAGCAGATTTGCCTGCCTTTGTTCGGTCGCTGAAATATTGATTTTTAGCTGCATCATAGCCAATACGATAACTTTCCCCTTTGCTGTTACTTAGTTGAATGCCAAATTGAGTAGTAGCAGTTAGATTTTCAGCGGTTAGGATAATTTCAGAAAGTCTAGGATTAATGCCATTGTTAATGGCTATTGTTTCGGTAAGGTTAGTTGCAGGAATATTAGCAGATTTCCCACGTAGTTTTTCTAATTCTTTGACTGGTTGACTTATGATCCGGTAGCCTTCTGGTCGTTTTTGTAAAATCATCTGGCGTGGCAGGGTATTTGCACTTCGCCATTTTTTAGTTGGCACTACTTGCGCATAATCCCAATTGGACATCCAGCCCATAAATAAGCGTCTGCCATCTTCTTTGGGAATATCAGAAAAGGTTACTCCTGCATAATTATCCCTTCCATAGTCCAACCAAATCCCTTTTCCTTTCGGCACATCTTTAGCAAATTGAGGGTCTAATTTGAAATTTTTACCATCAAAATCGCCTACAAAGTATTGCGTACCAGAACCACCATTAGGGGAACCTGGATTTAAAGAAACAATGAGTCCCCACTTTTTTTCTCCTGTACCCTCTACTGTAGTTGGATACAATTCTGGGCATTCCCAAACGCCTCCATGAGCGCCATATTCATAGCCCCAATCACTCAAATGAGTCCAATCTTTTAAATTAGGCGAACCATAAAATTTTAAATGGTCATAGGCAGCAAATACCATTACCCATTGTTTAGAATCTTCATTCCATACGACTTTCGGGTCACGGAAATCTTTGATTTTATTGATATTTGGAACAACTGGATTACCTTCGTATTTTGTCCAAGTTCTTCCTTTGTCATTGCTGTAGGCGATACTTTGATATTGATAATCATTAATATTTTCATCGGCTGCACCTTTGGGTTCATGGTGGGTAAAAATGGCGATTAAAGGAGGCTGCCCATCTTTACCAAAACCACTTGTGTTATTCCAATCTACGACAGCACTTCCTGAAAAAATATACCCCAATTCATCTGGATACAAAGCAATGGGTAAATGTTCCCAACTGACCATATCTTTACTTACTGCGTGTCCCCAATGCATTGGGCCCCATACGGTACTATCTGGATAATATTGGTAAAAAAGATGATATTCATCGTCAAAAAAGACCATTCCATTTGGGTCATTCATCCAATTGGCGGCTGGCGAAAAATGGAATTGAGGGCGATATGCTTCTTGGTAATAATCGCTTTTGTTAGTCGTAGTGACGGCTACTACTTTTGCTGTTTCCTCTTTTTGAGTTACCTTATTTTTACAGGCATTTAGGGTTATCAACATTAGTATTAATAAGATAAATCTATTCATGTTTGAATGTTATCAGTTATTTAATTATAGTTGTGATTGTGATTGTCTGTCTAATAAAAATTCCATCACCAAGGACTCACTAATTTCTGGTGTGCCACCTGATTTCGTAGCGACTAAAGCCCCTGTTGCACAAGCAAATTCTAAACAGTTTTGCCAATTATTTCCATACAGCATTTTGGTAATAAAAGCCGCTAAAAAAGCATCTCCTGCACCGACCGTATCTTGTACTTCTACTGGAAAACTTTTTTGCGTAATCAATTCCTTATCGTGCATGCAAAATGCGCCGTGTTTGCCTTTAGTCATGACCATTGTTTCTATCTCAAATTTGTCCATCACCAATTGCATTTGTGCAGTTATGTTGTTTTTCAAACCATACCAACCCGTAATAATGTCCAATTCTTCATCATTTACTTTGACTACATCCGCTTTATGCAATAAGGATTCTAAAAGCGATTGGGAATAAAAAGGCGCACGGAGATTAACATCAAAGACGGTCTTCTGTGCTTTTTCTATTAATTGGAATAAGGAGTTTCGACTGTATTCGGCTCGACAAGCTAGGCTACCAAAAAGTAATATATCCGCATTTTCGACTGCTGCTACTCTTTCCACATCTGGATATATAAAATCCCAAGCGACAGGCTGGACAATTTCATAAGATGCCGACCCTTTTTCATTAAGGGTAACTTGAACGGTACTAGTCGGAATAGTATAATTGGTCTGTATTAAATTAGTTAGGATACTTTTTTTATTTAAAAATGCTAAAAGCTCCTTTCCTAAATTATCATTGCCTACTGCACTAACTATTTGGACTTCGCAACCTAAACTTTTGGCATGATACGCCATATTCATAGGCGCACCACCTGCAACTTTGCCTGTGGGCAATACATCCCAAAGGACTTCCCCAAAACTTACTATGGATGGCGTTCTAATCACTTTTTTAAATTTTTGTATCTTAGACATTCTTTAAAAGGGGTTCGGAAAAGTGAACTTTCCCGAACTCTAAATCTGAATATTGTATGAACTTTTTCTTGATTCATTTTTCGTAATGAGAATTACCTACCTAAATCAATAGTTAATCACTAACTAACCTCTTTTCTAATTCTTCCAACTCTACTCCTTTAGTTTCTGGCATGACAAACAAGACCCAAAGCAATTGTAACATCATCATGCCAGCAAAAAAGGTGAAGATGGTGGCACCACTAAACTGGCTAATTACCCAAGGTGTTATCAAAGTAATGATGGCCGCAAATACCCAATGTGTACCCGAACCAAAAGACATTCCCGAATTTCGAACCGTATTAGGAAAAATTTCTGATATGAAGACCCAGATTACAGCACCTTGTCCAATTGCATGTGCCCCTACAAAGGCAGCTACAAAAGCGACGACCATGATGCCTTCTGCTTGTGTGTAAAATGCCCAAGCCACACCTAAAAGTGTAAGGATATAACCGATAGAACCAATTATCATCAATTGTTTTCTACCCAATTTGTCGATTAAATACATACCCAATAGGGTGAAAACTAAGTTAACTACCCCAATAGGAATAGATGCCCCTAAAACACTATCGGAGGCAACACCTGCTGATTCAAAAATTCGTGGAGCATAATATAAAACGAAGTTGATACCTGATGCTTGATTAAAAAAGGCTAAGAAGAAAGCCAATAAAATGGATTTGTTATATCTGCCAGAAAGAAAATTATCTCCTACTTTTTCCACTAAAGAGGCTTTGATGGCAGCTACTTCTGCTTGTAGTCCTTCTTTTGTTAAGTTGGGATTGAGTTGTTTTAAAATACCACTTGCTTTTTCTTCTTGATTTTTTTGCATCAATAACCAACGTGGACTATTCGGAACACCTGTTACCATCAAAGTATAGATGATAGCAGGCAATGCCTCAATGCCGAGCATCCACCGCCATCCTTCTGTTCCCAAAAATTGACCAATTAAATAATTAGATAAAAAGGCAACCAATATACCGAAGACGATATTAAATTGATACATCGCTACCAATTTCCCTCGATTTTCCGCAGGAGCAATTTCTGATATATAAATAGGTGCAGCGACCGAAGAGGCACCGACACCTAAACCTCCAAGAAATCGAAATACGGAGAAAGTGTAGGGGTCAGGTGCCAAACCTGAACCAACAGCAGAAACGGTGTATAAAATACCTATCCAGAAAAGGGTAGTTTTTCGACCAAATTTATTACAAGGAATACCGCCAAATAAGGCACCAATAACGGTACCCCATAATGCCATAGACATGATAAATGTACCATGAAATAAAGGAGAGGTGTTCCATAATTTTTGAATGGGTTGGTCAGCACCCGAAATGACGATGGTATCAAAGCCAAACAAAAATCCTGCGAGCGCAACGGTGATAGACCAATAGAGAATTTTACCTTTATTCATTGTAAATTGTTGATGAATTTTAGGTAAAATTAGTAGGAAGAGCTGGGGAAAGGATTAAGAATTATGCCAAAAGTCTTAGAATTTGTTGCAGGTTGGTTTTTTGTTGTAAAGTATTGATAGTCAATTTATTATACTGTTTTTAAATTTAAAATTATATTTCAATCTTTGGTTTGGTTGCAGTATATTATTTGGTTTGGGATGATTTTGAAGAAAAATCCTCTAATTCAGAATTTAAAAAAATAGGAAGAGACAATGTTTATAATTTTGTTACAATAAATGGTCAAAATGATGAAGCAATTATTTCCAATTTAGAGAAAGTTTTTAAATTAATTACTGAGAAATTGCATTAAAAAAAGTCTTGCCGAGTGAATAAGATATAAGTCTGACAATCAGAACGAGGTTCTGTTCAGTCAAGACTAGACTTGTTTTTCGCCCCTATCTCAAAAGAGAGAGATGCTTTGGGTTTGCGGGTTCTAATTTCAAATGACTCGATTTTAGTAACTGCAATTCCTCAAAGGCTGCCTGAAGGGCTTTGACATATAATCTGGCTTTCAAGGCAAACTGATTAGATACTTCCCATTTGGCGAGCATCTCCAGTTTTGCCCATGCAATCATACAGGCAAATACATGATTGGCTTGAGTGACTCTATTTTTAGTAGGTGATTTTTCTAAGCCTACATTTTGCTTGAGTCCCTTGTGGAAGACCTCTACGCCCCATCGTTCATCATAGATAGTAGAGATAGATTGCTCTTCTATTTCAAGGTCGTTGGTAACTGTACACAATTCGCCCGTAGAGCCGTCCTTGTTTTTGAAGACCCGTTTGACTAATTGCATAGGAAAATCTATGCCTTTTAGCCATACGGTAAGGGCTCGGTCTTTTTGTATTGGCAGTTTTTGGACTTGTTGAAATTGTCCAGCTATCTGGTCTTTTTCTGTCAATGCTATTAAGCGATTATTCTTAATAGCTGCTACAAAGTATTTTTTCAACTCTTCGTGTACAAAATCAAGGTTTTCTTTAGAAGAAAACCAAGAATCCCACACAATGTAGCGAAAGCTTACTTTGTTTAAATGGTGGATAATACGCAAGCGCTCTCGAACAATGGTGTTCTTCTTTCGCGTACTCCGCCTTTTGACTTTGTTGGTTTTTTTGTCTAGCCACTGCTCTTTCTTTTCTATTAGCTCAAAGGCTAATGGAATAGAGAGTGTCTGACTTTCATTGATTGGACTTTGATAAAGAAAGTTAATGATATTAATCCCTTTGACACTACGCTTGTTAGCATGGTCCCAATGGTAACAAATAATATCATTCTCTTTTGAATGAGGCTTATGCTCAATGGTATCATCTATTTTGATAATACCACAAGGCTGTTCCACCTTTCGGACTATTGGTTTTATACAATGCCAATAATCCTTTTGGGTTAAAAGTCTTTGTCCTAGAAAGCGACTAATTTGGTCGTGGCTATACACCTCGTCCAACAATTTGGATAAACCTGTTGCCGTAGCCAGATTAAATGAGGCAATCAGGTATTCCGAATACAAGTCTAGAATCTGTGGATCTTTCATCTTTCTAATCTTTTTTGGAAAGTTAATTGTTAGAAAGTCCCTTTGTCAAGTTTTTTTTACGTTTTCTCTTTTTTGACCTGCGAAAGGTCAGTTAATTACTGAAATAACTAAGTAAGTTCAAACATTATTTTATTATTTAATATAATTTATTGTTATACAATTAGCTGATTTTCAATTATTTATTTTTATTTTAGAAAATATTATTTAAATTTGCCCCATCGGACTTACCTTATTATCACATTTGTAGAAACCATTTTAGAAGAGCATAGCATTTGCTAATGCAGAATATTCTAATGTAATGCAATTGCACCAAATTAGAATATTCCTATAGTTTTATTAAAAAAAATATTTAAGAAATGGCAA
>CANNZV010006868.1:0-14585 GCA_947561585.1 Caprella mutica | reverse complement strand
GAATTAATCACAAGGTTACATCCAAGCAACAAACTGGTATCTTCTGGAAGTTGGACTAATAGAATTGGAGCAGATTCTATTTCAAAATCAAAATAGAAAACACAATTTTGTTCGGTTGTAATTTGCAATTCATATTGTCCAGGATTTAAATTATCAAATACAGAATCAGCTTGAAAAGGATTACCATTAATACTAAACATCAAATCTACAGAACCAAAATCATTAATCAATAGTTGTCCATCTCCATAACCATAACAGCTTTCATTTACAATTTCAAATTGCAGATTTGGCCACTCAACTTCTGAAAGTTGATAACTATAAACTTGTGAGCAAAAATTAGAATCCGTTACTGTTAGTTCATAATTGCCGACAGCCAAATTAGAAATTATAGAATCTGTTGATGAATTATTCCATTGATATGAAAAAGGGAGTGCCCCTTCTGGCTCAATTATAGATAACCAACCATTTTCCACATCTGGGCAAACATCACTTGAAACTAAATTTACCTTCGGCAAATCATCTAGTAATAATTCAATAGAAATCACAGAATCACATCCAAACGAACTTGACAATTCTTTTGAATATTCTCCTTCAACACTTTCATAATCATCAAATATTAATGCACTGTCTCCATTACAAATGTGGATACTTTCCGAGAGAAAATAAGCTTCATGAAAAACAAATTGATATTGAACAATAGAATCACATCCCATAAATGATTCGTGTTGAATTTCGAATGATGTATCTTGAGAATACTCTATATTATTTATTGAAATAATTTCTCCTTGACAGTTTTCAATAAAACGATCTTCCACATAAGAACTTGCAACTGTTAAAGCTACTAAAACTATCGAATCACAAGCGGATTCGGATTGCAACACGTCTTGATATAAACCTTCTTCAAATTCATAATTTCCAAAAACAAATAGGCTATCACCTTCACAAATGGTTTGATTAAGCATTGTCCGAAACGTATCCATTAAGTTTACATTTATTCTAAACAAAGTATCACATGATATTGAATTTGCAGAATTAATAATATATGTAGAATCCTTGGACAAGAGCTGATCTCTAAAAGTTATAACCTGCCCTTGACAAATACTTGTATCAAGCTCGAATAAAATTTCATCATTCAATTCTAAGTGGATCAATTCAACGGAATCACAACCTTGATAATTAGAATGGGTATTCTGGTATTCACCAGCTTCGCTTTGATAGTTACCAAATATCAACATACTATCCCCTTCACAAATTTGATAATTGTGTTCAATCAGAATGTCTTTTCCAAGCTGAACATTCAAATAGTAAGTTGAATCACATCCTTCTATTGTTTGGTAGTTAAACTCTAAGACGCTGTCTTTCGTAATGGCAATCCCATCTAAATAAAACGTATCCTTAGTGCAAACTAACGTATCTTTATAATCCTCAAAAGCAGGAAGAATATTTACTTGTATAGAATCCTTGACATAACAATTTCCAATAGAAGCTATTAAATGATACATCACGTTTTGTTTTGAATTTATCGTGATCGTTGAACAAGTATCGCAATCCAAATCATCGGATGGATACCATAGGTATTTCTCAAATCCTGTTGCTGATAATTCCAATAATTGATTTTTACAAATCGTAGTATCTGGCCCAAGGTTAAGAATGTTATCAAATGTATTTAATTCTACTTTAATAGAATCTCTATATACATTGCCACAATTATCAAGAACTTCAACCCAATATAAACCAGGTTCATAAATCGTATATTTTTGATCGATTGAACCGTCCTGCCATAAATAATTTATAAAACCACCGCCTGCGTCAACTACAACGATCTCAAATTCACAACTAAAAACATCTGGTCCTAAGTCAAGATCTGGCAAATTCAAGTTGATAAAAACCGAGTCTATGTTATTTTCATAATTACATTCTAAAATATTGCTTGATGGAAAATCAGATGTCAAAGAAAATATAGGATCGATTGTTCCTGCATCATTGATAATAAAAAATAAATGCTCAAAGTTCTGAACATTCATTTCATAACAAAATGGTTCACAATCATTGATCTCTATAGATTGTGTCAAAGAATTAGAGTAAACAATATCCGCATTTATAGTCAAAGGATTATTATTATAAATTGTGAATGGTGTCTCTAACGGCAATATTGCATCTCCATGATTACATACGTCAAAGCATATTTCTAGAAGGTCTATCGTACAGCTCCAAGTTATATTAGAAAGTATTGCATCAGGTGCTGGTAAAACACTTTGATAATCTTGATTAAGTAGAGGAATTTGGGTTAAAAAATTATTATACACACGATTATTTGAGCCTGGAGCTGGAAATTCAAGATGATGTTTTTGTTGTTCTAATGGAATGTCTAAGTCATCATTTACATTTACAACAAAGTAATTGTATTGATTCCATACATCTCTAGCAGAAGCCCAAGGTTGAGAAATGCTTAAATCAGATTCAAAGACTCGAAGTCTTCCTCGGTAATCAGCAATAGGATCATTATTACCTGAAAAAATATAACTCGTTACTATAATTTCTGCCTGACTATCGCCATCTACATCTGCTATCACTGGATGTTCATCGAATGTTCCTGAACCCGCAATTTCCTTTTGCCAATTTCTTTCATTATCAACTACATCCGGAAATGGAGTTGATCCTCCATACATGATCCTAATGGACTCTTCGTCTCGGTAAACAATTTCTTTTCGACCATCGGTGTCAAAATCAAAAGCAGTTACTCCTGTCACCCCTGATTTGTCTATAACAGGGATATCCCACCAATAAGGGCTGGATGGGTTTGCATTATATGCATTCAAATTATAGCATATTAAGCCATCACTGTAGGTAATAATTATTTCTGGCAAATCAACATCATGTCCTGAATCTTTATCTTCATAAACATTTGCAATACATGCTAAACCTCCAAAAATATCAACAATTGTTCCCTGAGGTTTTTCGAAAAAAGCAATGAAACCATTTTTATCCCAAACATATACACCGTAGGTATTGCCCCTTGATCCGCTGACAACTATATCAAGTAGTCCATCCAGATTAACATCAGCTATAGCAGTATAGCCATCATAAAAAGTAAAATCGCTTTGTAAATTATTCAAATTTCTTTTGGAAGAAATCAACACCCCATCTCCATCGTTACCATCCGACAAGTCCACAGAATAAATATTATTACCAGCGACTAACTCAAGTCCATCGCAATCAGGATCACCATTGCAATCACTTCGATCAAGAATATCCATGGCAACTGGGCATGCTGCTTCAAATTCGTATTGACGTCTGGCCATTTGACCAAAACTTCCATTTGCCTTTAACTTCCTTTCCAAGATTGGATTTATACCATCAAAATTAAACTCAAAAATTTCATTGCCGCAATATACTTCTGCAAGGCCATCACCGTTAAAATCAGCGATAAAAGGACTAAGATCCCTATTGCTCACCCTATCAGAGGAAACCAGCATCTCTTTCATGACTACTGTACTTGATTCACTGTAATCTGTATATACACGGATATATCTATCCGCACAAACCAAGACTAATTCTGGAATTTTATCACCATTTACATCTCCAATTGCTGGTTTAGTTCCAGGATACATATCGTATCCTCCATTTATCAATAATTCTTTAGGTACAGTATTATTCAATCCATCGCCACGAAATATTAAAATACGATCAGAGATACCAGATGATATACTGCTAGTTGACACACCCACAACGATTTCAGGTATATTGTCGACAGATGGATTAAGATTACCAACTACAGGAGTTGCATCTGAGCTGACTAAATCTCGTTGGCTTTCCCATTGAAGTTTCATAGCAAAAGAAGGATTCGTTTGTATGCTTCCACAAGGGTCCAAATTACATTCACAATCAAGATCAAAGCAATCTATATATCCATCTTGGTCATCGTCAATTCCATTATCACAAATTTCTATACACTCCGAAGGACAATAATCTACAGTAGCAATATAAGAATCCTCTAAAGAAGTGCTGGTAATTAGTTCTTGTGATGGACTTAGAGATCTTGTTAATGACGCATCCAATTCTATTGGTGTTATGCTCATTTCTGACATTTCTAATGGAGAATCAAAATCACAGTTACTTTTTAAAGCACCATCAAATTTGTCTATCTTAGCCAATGTTATGGTTTTGTGATTTCCAAAATTTAGTTTTGTGTTTCCCAAAAAATAAATATGGTCATCTTTCTCGATCATTTGAGTACCTACTAGAATTGAGGACAATTCAAAAATCTCACCATACTTTCGAGACCAAATTAAATCTCCTTCCGAATCAACACTAAAAATAAATAAGCCTGTGTCCCTCATCATCAACACCTAATACTAAATAGCCATATGAAGTGCTCATGAATTCAACTATTCTAATTTCGTTCTTTGATTCAAACGAATAACTTTTGGCCCATTCCAAATTACCGTCAAGATCAGATTTTGATAAAAATACATCCGGATTAGCAATATTTGTTCCGTCTAAATCACCATGATAAGAAACGCAAATTGAATTGTTTTCTACAATCAAATCATATGGATAAATTCTTGCTCGATCGCTCGAAGAAATTCCTTTTAAATAGCTCTTGGACCAAATTTGAGTTCCATTTTGATCCAAACAAGTAGTCGACCCTCGAAATTTATCTGTTCCTCCTCCAGCATGATTATACCTTCCAATTACATACATTTTATTATCATAAAATTCTGCTTCGAAAAATGTTTCACACGACCCAAGATCATAGCTAAAATTACGATTGGTGATTTCTCCAGTTGCTCTATTTATTTCCGTAAATAACGCATCACAGCCATTGAGTGTACCATTTTGAGGATCCAATCCTCCTGTAACTACATAATTTCCCGAATTACTTAATTCATTAACAGAATAGTATCCAACTCCATAGGTATTGTCGCGACTTAAATGCGACCAAAGCATGGACTTAGATACTGGATCAATTTTGGCAATAAAGCTTTCTTTGTTTTCCTCTCTTTCCATAAACCCGCAAATCAATAAATTATCTTCTGAATCCTTTTGAAGATCCAATAAATAAAGTGGAGTAAGCGGAGAAATAAAAAATGTCTTTGTCCATTTTACGTTGCCAGCAAAATCAAGATTTGCAATAAATATACTATCCGCAATTACCCCACCTATAAAAAGGCTTTCATCTTTATAATTTAATAAGCTCCCTATCGAAATATCGGAATCCAATGTATTTAAAATTTTTACATATCCTTCTTCACATCCTTCAGTTAATTCGTTAATAACAATATTTACACAAATGGTGTCTTCGCAATATTGACTTTGAGAAACAAGGCAAATTTCATACACACCTATTTCACTAAACGAAAACAATAAATTTTGAGAATTGGCCACTTCTAAATCATTGATAAACCATTTTTGACCAATAGCATTTATGGAATTATTGTTAAACTCGATAATTTCATCAATCGCAGCAATAAATTTATCAGACTCAAATTCAGCAATGGTATTACAAATAACTTTTATTTCCCAAAATAATTCTTCAACGCAATTTGGATCATCATTCTCAACAATAAGCATAAGTTTAAATTGACCTATATTCTCGAGGGTGTATTGTAGATTTGAATTGGACGAAATTTGAACATCATCTAAATACCAATTAAAACTGGTTGCATTTGTAGCCGTCGCAGTTATATCTAATTCCGAGCCAACCAAATATTCTAAAGACCCCAAATTGGCATTTACAATTATTGGAGATGGACAGGGGTCTAAGCAGGCCTTAGATACTAATAAACTCTGGCGCGCTTCATTGATAAAAAAATGCATTCTTTCCTTTTGCCCATCTGTAAAAGCATTATAGCACGTAAGCGTACTATAATCCATATAGTTCCAGAACATATCATTTTGATCAACGGCAAAAGGATTGTTCGGGTCATTGATATTTACATCACTAGCACAGGAGTTAAAACTTTCGTTACAAGATATTCTAACGGTAGTCTCATCTGGTGGCGTATCACAAACTTGATCACCATCACTCAAACAATCGTTGTTAAAGCATCCTCCCTGAAAAGTGTGATACAATCCTAGATAATGTCCCATTTCATGGGTCAATACGGAATTTTCAGCCTGTGCACTCCCAAAATAATTTGATTCTATAACTATGCCATCATTGTTCATACCATGTGCCGCCGGAAAATTAGCATAACCAGCTACAGAACATCCATTATTGTTACAAATATCATTGACTACCCAAATATTAATATATTGTAAAGGATCCCAACGATTTATATTTTTCAATTGAATATCATCTACATTATAATTGAATGTAGCCAAAGTAGATTGATCACGAGTAATTCCTGAGGTTGTATTATCATTTGGATCTCTTTTGGCCAAACAAAATTGAATTTCGGCATCAACACCAATCAAAGGATCATAATATAAAATATTAGCAAAAGATTGATTTAAGTATTCAATAGCATCTATGGCTTGCTGTTCTTGAATATTTGCCGGTCCATTGTCATGGATGATGTGGACAACAACTGGCAATACCACGGGGACTACTGAATTGTTTTTCTCATCAAAATTATCACGAATTTCGAAATTCAATCGATGGTGACTTTTTTCAAAAACAGCATCTTTATTTATTGATTCTTCAAAAATTTCTGTTGAAGCACAGAAGTAATTCAAATCATTTCGTTTTGCGTTCGAATCATATTTATGATAATAAAGTATGACCAAGAAGCCAACGGCGACAACTAATGAAGAAGTTTTGACCATTTAAAAAAGTTGTAATTAATTTGTCTTAAATTCTAATGCTTTCTATACTAACTACAATTTAACTGATAATATTCTCTTGATAATTAATACTACTTAAAGCAAAATAATTTTCAATAGAAATAAATTTAAGCGGTTTGCACCAACGGTTAGATTTAAACTATAGCCATATTAATTTCAATGCATTTCGTATAGAAAGATATTTCCTTCATAACTCAAAAGAAACTGCTTCGTAACAAAGCAGTTTCTTTATACTCAATTATTATCTTCTATCCCGCCGCAGGCGTCAATGCATAAACAATCCCACCTACAATAGTAATTGCCAAAACCCAATAAGCAACACCTATTAAAATCCAAGAAAGGCCTTTCTTTTCAAACAATCCTTTGCTAACAAGTACAGGTGCTACATACATAATTGCCGGCATAAATCCATGAAACATCCCATGAACAAATTGATGCATACCTTCTTCTGTATGTGTTGCATATCTTGATGTTGCCCAAGAAAGAACCAAAGCCATCAATAATGCCCCAACCATAACCATTGGATTTGCTTCATTCATGTCTTCTTCGGTAAGACCTGCTCCTTTCATCCAAGTTTGTCCAAGAACCTTTGGATGGAACCAAATAAAACCTAAAACCATTACGGAAATTGCTCCAGCGATAATTGCTACATAATTCATAGTTAGTATATTTTTTAATAATATATGAAATAATTGTGGCTCTGAATAATTTCAAGTACAGTTTTTGCAGTAAACTATAGTGACTAGTACGTTTAATTAATGTCAAAATCATGATGTGAATTGTCTTATATTTAATATTTAAGAAATGTGAGACAATCCTTGTGTACGCGTCTTAGAGCAAGTACTTTAATAGAAATGAATAAAATAAATCGAGTAATATTAATTGTTTTGGATAGTGTTGGAATTGGTGAATTACCTGATGCCGACTTATACAATGATGAAGGAAGTAATACCTTGGGAAACATTGCGTTAAACCATGAATCTCTTGATATTCCAAATTTGATCAACATGGGATTAGGCAACATTGATCCCACAAACGCGCTTCCTAAATCGAATAATCCTACAGCTGCTTATGGCAAGGCTAATGAGCAATCCAAGGGAAAAGACACGACCACAGGACATTGGGAAATAAGTGGCGTAATCCTTGAAAAAGCATTCCCAACATTCCCTAATGGATTTCCTCAATCTTTTATCGATGCTTTTGAAAAAGAAATCGGTTATAAAACATTAGGAAATAAAACAGCTTCAGGTACAACCATTATTAATGAATTAGGTAAAGAACACATTGCTAAAAAACAACCAATCGTTTATACATCGGCAGATAGTGTATTTCAAATTGCAATGCACGAGGATGTTTTCCCAATCGAACAACAATACGAGATTTGCCAAACGGCAAGAAGAATGCTAACTGGAGACTATGAAGTAGGACGTGTGATTGCACGACCTTTTATTGGAGAAGATGGCGCTTATACTCGAACAAGTAGAAGAAAAGATTTTTCATTGTTACCTCCCGATAATGTGCTTACTGCAATACAGGAAGCCAATATGCAAGTTGTCTCAATCGGGAAGATTGTCGATATCTTTGCAGAAAAAGGAATCAGTAAATACACCAAGACAGCAAACAATCGCGAAGGGATAGTTGCCACTATTAAAGCTATTAAAACAGATTCTTCAGGTTTAATTTTTACGAATCTTGTTGATTTTGATATGTTGTATGGACACCGAAGAGATGTAGAAGGTTATGCCAACTGTTTAATGAAATTTGATAACGCATTACCTAAAATTACAAATTCCTTAAAAGAAGATGATCTTTTAATTATCACAGCCGATCATGGCAATGACCCTACGGCCCCAGGCACTGATCATACGCGAGAATATATTCCAATACTTTGCTTTGGAAAGAATGTAAAAGCCAACACTGATTTTGGCACAAGAAACAGTTTCGCAGATATTGCATCGACTATATCCGAAGCGTTACAGTTGGACTACCGAGGCGATGGCGAAAGCTTCTATAAAACTATTACTGAATAGAGAGCAGAAAGATGTTAGAAACAATTAAAAAGAAAAGAGACGGAAAGACATTAACCAAAGAAGAAATCGAGGCGATTATTCGAGGTCTTACCGATGGCAGTATTCCAGATTATCAGATCACGGCCTTTTTGATGGCTCTGTACTTTAAAGGAATGGACGAAGAAGAAACAGCTTATTTAACCGATGCAGTTTTAAAATCTGGTGAGCAAATCGATCTTTCTCAAATTAAAGGGATCAAGGTTGACAAACATAGTACAGGAGGTGTAGGAGACAAAACTACTCTGATCTTGGCGCCGTTAGTTGCTGCAGCCGGAGTTCCTGTTGCAAAGATGTCTGGAAGGGGCCTGGGTCATACAGGTGGAACCATAGACAAGTTAGAATCCATTGCTGGATTCACCGTTGATTTATCAAAAGATGAATTTATAAAAAAAGTACAAGATCATAATATTGCTGTATGTGGTCAAAATAAAAATCTAGTACCTGCTGACAAAAAACTCTATGCACTTAGAGATGTAACTGCTACCGTAGACAACACTGCTTTAATCACCTCTAGCATCATGAGCAAAAAACTAGCTTGTGGAGCCGACGCTATCGTAATTGATATGAAAGTAGGTAATGGCGCCTATATGAAAACGGTAAAAGATGCAGAACATCTTGGACAAATCATGATCAACACTGGCAATAAAATGAACCGTAAAGTGAGCATTGTCATTTCTTCAATGGATCAACCTCTGGGACTATCTATTGGCAATGCTTTAGAAGTAAAAGAAGCTGTACATACACTTCAAGGCAATGGCCCAGATGATCTAACCGAATTAACTTTGGGACTCGGAGCAAAAATGCTAGTTTTGGCCGAGAGAGCAAACAGTATAGAAGAAGCGAAAACCATTTTACAAGAATTAATTCAAAACGGAAAGGCATTTAACAAGTTCAGAGAATTCATCAAATCACAGCATGGCGATGTATCTATGATTGATGATCTTTCATTACTTCCTAATTGCAAATTCCAGCAAGAATACATCTGTAATTCTGAAGGATATATTTCTGAACTTCATGCGCTAGATATTGGCATGGCTTCGGTCAAATTAGGTGCAGGAAGAGAAACTAAAACAAGCACAATTGATTTAGGAGCAGGTATTATTCTACATAAAAAGATTGGTGATAAGGTTACTCATGGTGATTCCTTGGCAACTCTTTATTCATCAAATGAAGAAGATTTCGCCAAAGCAAAAAAATACATGGATAATGCATATACGATTTCTGAATTTGCTCTATCAGAAAAGTCAATTATCATAAAAACAATGAATTAATTTTATGAAAACATCCAAATTCTCAAAAAAGGCGTGGATTTTGCAGTATTTCTCTTTGGACCACCCGTTATTTATAACTTATAAGTATTAACATGGCAACAACAAGAAAGGCATCGACGAGTAAGGCGACTACTAGAAATGCTAGCGTGACTTCTCATGCTCACAAACGAAATGATGGCATACCCTTTGATGCTGAATTATTTAAAGGCATTAATGTGAATAAAAGTGCCGTAGAACGACGTGCCGCTACCATTACAAAAAGACGATCTGTTAAAAAGGAATGGCAAGCTGCATGGCTGTTAAAGGCTATAAGTTGTATGGATTTGACAACTCTAGCTGGTGATGATACTCGATCAAATGTAGTTCGACTATGTGCTAAAGCAAAATCACCAGTCCGTACAGATATATTGGAAGAACTTGGAATGTTAGGAGAAAATCTGACTACCGGAGCTGTATGTGTTTACCATAGCCTAATTCCGCATGCCGTAGAGGCTTTGAAGGGAACTAATATTCCAATAGCAGCAGTATCTACAGGATTTCCTGCAGCAAAAATTGGATTAAAAGAAAAATTAAAACAAATCGAACTTTCCGTAAAGGCAGGGGCGAAAGAAATTGATATTGTTGTTAGCCGAGATTTAGTATTACAATCAAATTGGAGAGCACTCTATAAAGAAGTAAAAGCCTGTCGAGAAGCGTGTGGCGAAGCACATATGAAAACAATTCTTGCAACTGGTGAAATACCAACATATACCAAAGTAGCAAAAGCAAGTTGGGTTAGCATGATGGCTGGTTCAGATTTTATTAAAACCAGTACCGGAAAAGAATCAGTAAACGCTACCCTTGCTGTTAGTCTAGTTATGATTAGATGCATACGTGAGTACGAAGAATTGACTGGACTAAAGGTTGGATTCAAACCTGCTGGAGGGATCAGAAAAGCAAAAGACGCCATCAGCTGGCTTATTCTTATGAAAGAAGAATTGGGCTACGATTGGTTGCAACCGGATTTATTTAGATTTGGAGCTAGTAGCCTCCTAGGCGATATTGAAAGACAATTAGAACATTATGTAACGGGTAGATATTCTGCTTCTTTTAGACACCCAATGGCTTAATAAAGACTTATGAAAATTAAAGAAATATACGATTCAATGGAATATGGGCCAGCGCCAGAGAGTGCAAGTTTAGCACATGAATATTTGGATTCTAACAATAGAAAATTTCAACTCTATATAAATGGAAAATGGAAAGCTCCATTGTCTAAGAAATATTTTGACAGTATAAATCCATCCAATAAGGAAAAGCTAGCGGTAATAGCCGACTCTAATGCTAAGGACGTAGATTTAGCCGTAACTGCTGCGAAAAAAGCCTTAGCTAAATGGCAAGAAATCGGTGGGCATAAACGTGCACGATACATGTATGCCATCGCGAGACAGATACAAAAGCATTCTAGATTGTTTGCAGTATTGGAAGCTATGGATAATGGCAAGCCGATTAGAGAAACACGAGACATAGACATCCCATTAGTAGCTCGTCATTTTTACCATCATGCGGGATGGGCACAATTGATGGATTCTGAATTAAAAGATTACAAATCCATAGGAGTAGTCGGGCAGATCATTCCTTGGAATTTCCCTTTACTTATGATGGCTTGGAAAATAGCTCCCGCTATTGCAATGGGTAATACGGTTGTCCTTAAACCTGCAGAATTCACTTCCTTGACGGCCTTGTTGTTTGCAGATATTTGCGATCAAATAGGATTACCAAAAGGTGTTGTAAATATCATTACCGGTGATGGCAAAGCCGGGGCGGCATTGGTTGATCATAAAGATGTAGATAAAATAGCATTTACAGGATCAACGGATGTTGGAAAGATCATTCGAAGAGCAACGGCTGGAACAGGTAAAAAATTATCTTTAGAACTTGGTGGAAAGTCTCCATTCATCGTATTTGAAGATGCAGATTTGGACAGTGTTGTTGAAGGCATAGTAGATGCGATCTGGTTTAATCAAGGTCAAGTTTGTTGCGCAGGATCACGACTACTCGTTGAAGAAAGCATTGCAGAAAAGCTTTACCGAAAAATACGAAGACGTATGGAGAAGCTTCGTGTAGGCAACGCATTGGACAAAGGTATTGACATTGGGGCAATAGTTGCGCCGGTTCAACTTAAAGTTATCGAAGACTTAGTACAGCAAGGCGTTGACGAAGGAAATACATTATGGCAACCTTCTTGGGCATGTCCGAAGGATGGTTATTTTTATCCTCCTACCCTATTTACGGATGTATCACCGTCATCCACGATAGCACAGGTAGAAATATTTGGACCTGTCTTAGCGGCAATGAGTTTTAGATCCCATAAAGAAGCTGTAAAACTTGCAAACAATACACGGTATGGTTTGGCGAGTAGCATCTGGACAGAAAATATAAATTTAGCATTAGATATTGCTCCACAAATCAAGGCAGGAACCGTATGATTAATTGCACCAATGTTTTTGATGCTGCATCAGGCTTTGGTGGTTATAGAGAATCAGGATATGGCCGTGAAGGTGGTCGTGAAGGCTTATTTGAATATGTAAAACTAAAATCAAGTGCTCAATTATCTTCAAAGTCATTTTACGAATTAGGAGAAGAAAAATCTAAAGATAAAGATCAGGATGATGCACCAATCGGAATTGACCGAACAGCAAAAATGTACATTGGTGGTAAGCAATCTCGACCTGACGGCGGATATAGTACAACTATAAAATCTAATCAGGCCACTACTTAGGTGAAGTATCCAAGGAAATAGAAAAGACATTCGTAATGCAGTAGAAGCAGCCAATGGGCTTCTAAATGGGCAGAATGACAGACTTCCAAAGCGCAGGTGCTCTATTACATTGCTGAAAAACCTTAATGCACGAAAGAGAAGAATTGTTAATCGTATCGTATCTATGACAGCACGATCTAAAAAAGACGCTACCAAAGAAGTAGACCAATCCATAGATCGTTTGTATACCTATGCAGCTTATGCGGATAAGTATGATGGCAGAGTACATCATACCACACATAAGAATGTAACCTTAGCTATGCCAGAAGCAATTGGTGTAATGGCAATAGTTTGTCCAGAAGACTACCTCTTTTAGGATTTATCTCAACGGTTATTCCTGCGATAACAATGGGTATAACGAGTTGTCGTTCCTTCAGAAGCTCATCCATTTTCCGCAACAGATTTATATCAAGTACTGGATACTTAGACCTACCTGCAGGTACAATTAATATTGTTACAGGAGAAAGATGAATTGGCAAGATTTTGGCAAAACACGATAATGTTGACGGCATCTGGTATTTCGTTCCAAAAAGGAAGCAAGATGGTTGAGTTTTATTCCTCGAAAACATGAAACGAACCTGACTAACAATGGTAAGTTTTGATTGAGTGATAACGATTCGGCTGCACGTGAAGCATTTTTAAGAAGATCATCTGAGACCAAAAACATTTGATTCCTTATGGTGCTTAATAATTTATTGAACTAGAATTACAGATTAAAACTAAAGACACATGGCAAGTATCACATAGAAGCAAAAGTTGAGAAATCGCAGAAACGATCCTTTTACCTGGTGATCCACTTCGAGCAAAGCATGTAGCTGACAATCTTTTGGAAGATGCCAAATGCTACAACAATGTAAGAGGATGCTTGTTTTACAGGTTACTACAATGGGAAGCGTGTATCCATCCAAGGAACGGTATGGGTATGGGAAGTACATCTATCTAGTAAATGAGTTAATCAATACTTACAACGTTAAGAACCTAATTCGTGTTGGGACCTGTGGTGCAATCCAAGATCGACTTAAGCTTGGACAAGTTATCTTGGCTATGAGCTTCTGGAGATTCAGGAGCGAACATGTCCTTATTTGAAGGAATGCATTATGCTGCCACTGCAGATTTTGGCCTACTAATGAAAGCCTATGACGCTGCCAACGTCTTGACATTAATACCATCAGGGAAGTATCTTTAGCACAAACACCTTTTATGATGACGATCCACACCGCTGGGACAAGTGGATAAAGCATGGTATCATTGGTGTAGAAATGGAAACACAAATCTTATTTACAATTGCCCAACGTTTAAATGCTAAAGCATTGTCTATTCTTACCGTTAGCGACATATCATTACTGTGAATCTTCAAGTTCGGAAGCAGACAAAAGTCATATATGGATATGATGCGGATTGCGTTGGAGTTACGGTAAGTCGATACTGTTAAAGAACTACCTTATTAAATTCTCTTGATAATTTGTCAACAAGCGGTTAATTTTTAATACTTCTTCGACTTATTTGAGTCACCCATCTGAGCCATAAATTCAATAAGGCTTGTATTCCAGAAGAAAGAAAATAATTTTGTTTCGCATTGGATTGAAGATATTGCTTCTCCAATTCCATATCTGCCGTATAAGAAAAATTTCTTAATAGATGTAAATATTCCATTAC
>CANNZV010006867.1:0-14586 GCA_947561585.1 Caprella mutica | reverse complement strand
CGAGGCTACAGCTACAGTGACTATCTCATAAATTTGATGTTTCTTATTAGGCTTTAAGCTTCAGACTGATGGTCAAGGATTAAAACTAGGGAAATATAGTTCACTTGATTAATAGGGCAGATATGTTTTCCGGAGGGAATTAATCCGGGGTGATATTTTTTGGATACCGTTAATAAGACTATTTTTCACGAAACAGTTTTTTTCGACCCTTTTTTTTCTATTTTAAATTATATATACGTTTAATTATACGACTTTAATTAAGTTTTTTATTATGAAAATTTAAATTTCCATATCTGCTCAGTCTCTCCTCCTTACTGTTAGTGAAAAATCAAAAACGTAGCTCTGACAGTTATACAGTAGCGGACAGAATATAAGGGTAGGCAAAAACAAGTTATCTAAATCTTTAATTTCACAAAAAGTACAGAGCATACACTATTGAAATTTTGCATGTATTTTCATATAGAGCTCATATGTATTCGTATGAAATTTCAAAGCATTTGGACAAGTATTCTAGGAATAGTTCCATATTTTACTTCAAACACTAAATTTTGCTCTGGTCAAAAGTTAAGGGTAGCCATCATAAACTTTGAAATATACCCTGATATTGGCAATTAACTTAATAATTTGTGAATAATTCTTTACTATATCACTTCAATACATCTAATACAAAATTCTAAGTAGACTGGGACACCGTACCACTAGACATGACATCTATCTCACGAAAAATTTGACCAGAAGTGTTGAAACTACCTTGCAAGCTACTTTGAAGACTTGAATGATCTTCTCTCAGCAATGCTTTGGGAAGTCTACCATTCTTTGGTTTGGAATCAACAACTCCATAATGCTTATGTTGAGCTACAATATGTTGCACAATCGTTTTGGACCTTCATGTGGCAATAGAAATCCCTTGCAACGTCATTTAGAGACTGTGTCAGAGGGGAAACTTGTGGACATTTCTTGAAGATAAATAGAAGATGGATAACTCCTTCATATTGTGCAGAATTATTAGAATTTTGTGGTAGAAGATGTATTAGAGTGATATAGCAAAGAATTATTCACAAATTATTAAGTTAATTGCAAATATCCGCGAATACTTGCAAAGTTTATGATGGCTACCCTTAACTTTTGACCAGAGCAAAATTTAGTGTTTGAAGTAAAATATGGAACTATTACTAGAATATTTGTCCAAATACTTTGAAATTTCATACGAATACATATGAGTTCTATATAAATATACGTGCAAAATTTCAATAATGTGTGTTTTGTACTTTTCATGAAATTAAAGATTTAGATAACTTTGTTCTGCCTACCCTTATATTGTGTCCGCTACTGTATGTATTATATGGTGCTAGGACAATTGCCACCCGCGGACAATTGCCACCCGCGGACAATTGCCACCCCCGGACAATTGCCACCCCCGGACAATTGCCACCCAAATATTTATTATCAGGCCTCTTAACTAAAATGGTGATAAAATATGTATATTGTTGTTTTACGATGAATTATTAATTATATAAATTATAAGATAAAAAAATTATTATTCGGTTTCTGAATGTGATTTTTAAATCTTATGTTATCGAATACTTTATACCACTTTTTTAGAACGATTCAAAACTGTTAAATTCTCTTCGTCTATAACATTTTCAGGATTTACACTAATAGATTTTCTTAAACACTACGCATCTACAATTTTAAGCCAATTAACTTCTTCACAGATTATTAATCAATTTGAAACTGCATTTACTTATCACATTAAGATCTGTACGGGAAGACTGCTTATATGCCAATAAGCATCTGAACTCATAGATATCCTAGAATATGGATTTTTGTTTATTAATGATAGTATTGATAAAGGAAGATATTTTTAATTTATTGAGGACATCAACAATTGAATAATGGAAATAATTCGTATAAAAACAACATATAATTTATTACATCAACTATGGGAATAATTAATTTTATAAAAAAATATGAAATGTGGAGTGAAATTTTTATCTTATAATGTATACAATTAAAAGCAAATCGTACAAAAATAAAATACATATTGTATCACCATTTTAGCTATGAGGCCTGATAATAAATATTTGGGTGGCAATTGTCCGCGGGTGGCAATTGTCCGGGTGGCAATTGTCCGGGGATGGCAATTGTCCGCGGGTGGCAATTGTCCGATCACGGTATTATATACCCGTTTCAATGTACGTTAGTAATATATAACCTAACGGTACGTCTCTCTCTGATTGGCTAATACGCTCTCAGTTAAATAATTTATTTGGCTACTAGTGTCGAAGTATCATTAAAACATCTTCCTATATTAAATTCAATAATGGTGTGTTCCTACACTTACTAGAGATACCAGGTCTCCAGGAGTTTTAAAATAACATTTGCATATTTTATGAATATAAATTTGATTTATTTTGTGTAAAGTGGATATGGTAGTTCGTGATATAAGAACACTAAATAGGCCTAAGTTATGATGGCGGGTGGTTGGTGCCCTGTTGAAGGACCTCAAGGTCCACCTCTGCATATCTCTGGACGATATCTTACTGGTGGGTGAGAAGAACTGTTTGGAAAAGGCGAAGACTATTTTATTGACCTCTCCCCTCCTATTTTGAAAAAAGGTTTCTCTCAACCACAGTAGTGTTATTACATACTTAGGCATCAAGATCAATATAAACAAATATACAAATTTGCTCAGCGACAGATTTGTGGATATCATTGAGAGGAAAATTACTGAAAGCGGGCCTGATAAATTTCGCCATTCCGACCATCAAGATTCCCCTAAATCTGGTCTATTTATCTTTTGTATATCCTCATGAGATGTATAAATTTGTCGATCTTCTCCAGTGTGACGCTGTGTTATCCTACTCTAGTTACTCTACACTGAATATGAAATACATTTTTGTGGAAGCGACCCCCACAAGTATTGGGATGTAATATCCCGGGGCGCCGCGGGCATTGGTCTTCTGGTGTGACATACCTATACCGGAGACTGAGTTCGCCGTGGCCCGGATGGCTCATATTCTCTTTCCTGGGCCGTTATTCTCAGAGATAACAGGCTGTAATTTACCTGATGGTCATGGTAAGATTGCCCCGGGTAGGAGGAGGGCGTGCAAGAAAACGATACATTTGTGTAGAGCCTTCTGTTTTCCCACTCTTGTCTATGTCAAAACTGGGGTCTATATTTACCTAGTTAAACAAATGAAGAACTACTTAGATAGAAATAACTGAGAGTTGCTAATGAAGTTTGTTGTACTGCACACTTCATGATCGTTTATATTTATATATATTTTATGTTTAATCAGTAATGAACTACAAAAGTGTCAATAAGGATTAAATAATATAGGTAAATAAGGATTAAAAATAGGAGGGGTGACGGGGGGGGGGGGTGTGGCTTATGACCTACACCTGTCAAAACCACCTCCGACCTGACGTACCGCTTCTGACTGCCTATTTTAGTATAAGATAACTTATTATAATATTATAAGTATACGATTAAATGAATTAATTAATTTATTCGTTGTAGTATGTTATTGAAAACATAGTAATCAATCTTGAGGATTAATAAATAAAGTTTTGAAACCCATAAAACATGGGGCTCCCAACTACAAAACACAAATGTGTCCAGCAGTTAGATCCCTTGAGGGTCCAACATGATGTTTACCATCTCTCTTTTCACTGGACAGTTCACTACGTCCAGATGGAGTGTTTCCTTAAAAAGAAACTTCCTTGAGATGCTCGGACAGTCCCCTGCTGGCTGGGATTGGGAACCCTAGAGAAATTTTTCCTCGTACAATGATGAATTTTCTTTTTGATTCAAGAGATACCTTGCAGTGTGAATTTAGTATTTTTAAGAAAACAAGGTAAGAGGTTATTTATATACAACACCAACACAGGACATAAACAATATTTCATCATCAATTAATCTTCTCGCATCAGTTAAATGTCCAAAGAGGAAACATTATTGAGCAAAAGGATCTGATACCTAAAGTATATTGCAGAATAATGTGCGAGTACACATCAGCTGTTTACTACAAGCTTTACGGAGCACTCCCTTGACTGACACTAGGGTAACGTCACGTGTGAGTTGTTACGTCACCAGGACCACCTAACGGAACAGTTAGCTGAAATACGTCGTTGAGTCACTGAACTACTTCCATCTACTAGGTCCTAGGACTTCGAGTGAGTTTGTCGTGTCTGTAGAGTAAAACGCAATAAGTCCCCCCAGTCACGAGCCCCCCTGTTTTTTAATCCTTATTTACCTATATTACTGAATCCTTATTGACACTTCTGTAGTTCATTACTGATTGAACATAAAATATATGTAAACAAACCCCCCTGCCGGGTCATTAAACAATCATTAAGTGTGCAGTACAACAAATCAGCGGATACAACAAACTACATTAGCAACTCTCAGTTATTTCTATCTAAGTAGTTCTTCATTTGTTTAACTAGGTAAATAAGGATTGAAAAAACAGGGAGGGGGAGGGGGCTTATGACCTAGGAGGGCTCTTGGCCGTACCCCCTCAAAATCATACGGTCATAAGCCTTTTTCATATGTTATAATAGTGTCAAGAAATTGGCGAATACTGGAATGCCGCTCAAGGAAATTATGGCTTAAGTACCGAGTAGAAAGATATTTGAAAACCTCCTGCTTTCATATCTTTGGTTTGTTTAGAAGCTACAACCTCAGCAAACATTCTCTTGATTCTTTCAGGATCGTTCCTACCTTTTCACAGTTAAAATTGAATTGGCTCCGTAACATTAATCTATCCTTTGAAGAGAGAATTCATAATGTCTAATATCTGATTAAACTGGTGACAATAAGTTATTAACCGCTAGTGCAAAGAGCACTAATAGGCTAGTCAATCTAAGCTCAACATAGGGTCAACCCGGACATAATTTGAAAAAAGACAAGTTTGGTACCATTAGAAGCACAATTTCAAGTACTCCAACCACGTGAAAATCCACCGAAATCCTGTTTGAGCAAAAAAATTGATTTGAATTTGAATGAGGGGCACTTATAAAATGTTTTTGGATGATTTTACTAGAAATTTGAAACTACTTGAGAATTTCTAACTAGCTATTACTTCTGATGTATTTGTACTTGTCACTTATTTTTTGTATTTATTTATCTTGGTATTAAATTTTGTTTTCTCATTTACGAAATAAAAATTGAAAAAATTATTTGTCAGGTGGTGTGAAAATTAAAAAAAATAGTGTATTTAATTGTTTAGAAACGTAATTTTTTGTTATTTCTTTAACAGTAATTTTTTTAATTCTTTTAAATTTCTTCTATTACATTATCATGTTATACATTATGGTCCTTTAATTTAAGTACAATTTCTTTTCTAAGGGTCAACAAAATTTAAAATAGCGAAACAATATTGTTGAGTTCAGTTTTTTTAAATACGATATTTTTCAATTAAAAATAAGAATTAAACGCAAGAAAAAACTCAGCTGATCCGGCCAGAACCGCAGAATCATTGAGGCGTTTCTCGGCGAGACACACCTCAAGTGTGCACATGTCAACACATGTGCACTTCCAAATCAGACTATTTTTATTCATGTAAGAAGGGAACACAGTAATACCATCTGCGCATTTACTATCCCCCTTTTCTTGATTCACTGCATCAGTGCCTTTAATCTGACATATCATTAATGTCATATTTTCGTATTTTTATTATTTAGTGTATTTTGATGAATGTTTATTATTAGTTGTCTATGTATTTTTGTATTTATTTTTAATGTTGTCCGAAAATTCCCTTCACCATAAGGGTACTATATAGGGGCTTGAGGAATTGATGTAATTTCTTTTTTTCAATAAATCCTTATCCTTGTCCAATCAACAAGGCTCAAGCACTGAAGGGAATCCTGCTCTACAAAACTCGTTTTACAACGTCATTCATTGCCACATGTCTTCGATAACGGCCAGAACTGTACCTACAAAACAGGTCATGTAATCATCTGACATCCATCCAACTACCACAGCGGAAAGAATGAGGTTCACAAACTCCTGACACCAACTTCAAGAGCAATGGTTACCCTAAGGACCTCTGGATGAAGCTGTGTACTTAATGACAGTATGAGAATCGCATTCAACCATACTCCAGTTTCCTCAAGAAATGCGGATGACAGTCGTGTTCTTGCCACCTGAAAAGCTCTAGCTAACAGACTCGCAATTAATGAATGAGCCCGTGGTGTATCCCATTCTTTTTGACTGGACTCATGGACTGGTACCGGGAAATCAGCCTGTAAACCCTGCATCCGTAAACTCTCCAACATCAACTACATTATAACTAGAAAGAAAAATTCAACCAAATCACTCACAGAATACATTGAAGACACAAAAGCAGGTAAGACAATGTCTTGGCTATCCCACAACCCAGTCCACCAAGGCCAACCAGTAGAGTTACCTCTACAACCCCAGAATCATCTGACATCTCTTCATTGGTCACACTGGCAACGGCAGATCTAAGAGATTCGTCAAAACATCTAAGCTCGACTACGTGATTGCAAGCTGGAGAACCTACATAACAGCTTTGGAATGGAGAAAACGTTTCTCTACAAAAAGAAGGCTTAATGGTTATCCACCAACCACAACCGAGAGACCGTTAGGTACCGATATCCGCAGGAATTCCAAAGTCACTTAAAAGGCGCTCCCAACAATGAGCAATTGCCCTCATTTACTACCCTGGCATAAAGAAGAACTGCCAGGATATCAATTCTGTTTCACCAGGAACAGTATCATCGAGGATGGTCAGCACACATTTTTCGCTATTAACTTCAAGTCCAACCAATTTATTAAGATTGTTACATTCTCCAGAAACTCTCTCCGGTGCATCTCCCAGGGATGCGTCGTCCAGATACCAAACATTGAACTCTGATTCAAAACTAGGAGCCACCTCGTCTATTCTTTTTCAGATATAGTCGGTCCAAAATTGTCACCCTCCGATCCCAGGACTTCGACTTCGTCATCAAAAACAATAGCTGAAGACGAAGAGTAAGCTTGCCATAAGAGTCTACATAGCTCTGACACACGGTTAAGAATAACAGTAAGGAAGGTGTCTCGCCTCAGGCAGTTGAAGACGTTTTCACATCCACCTTGAGAAACACCCTTCTATCATTACAGTTACTCAAGTACCGTCTAGCAGAATTTACGGCAGCTTCAGTCATTTGCTACCAAAATTGTGATAAGGGGCACGCACCAACTTTGACAGCCAACCTCCGCAAGGTGTTACCAACTGCTATGGGTCGGATGCTACCATCCTTCTTGACTAAAGTGCACATTGTGGCTCCATAAAAAGTTGACACAGCAAAATCCGGAACTTTTCCTCTCAAAGTCGTATTCACAAAATCTGTCAGAGTGGTCAAAAGACGTACTCTGGCCTCTGTATAAGAATATGACAATAAAGTGAGTTGTACTTAAAGCGAGGCCTGCCTGTACTATGTAAAGAAGGAGTTTACCCAAGGCAATATTGTCTATTCTCTAAATATTAACTGAAAGCAACATAGTTTTTACTGCTAATATATCAGCTGCATTCACAATTGATCGCATTCCGCGATAATAAGTCGTTTGCTTTATTCGCTTTTGGAATATGGACGATAGAGGAAATGGTTTCCACTAACGTCTTGAATTTTAGCCATAGTTCTTAACAATGATTAGAAATTTAATTAAACTTATATTCCATTTATTAATGATGTAATATATATTGGCAGGCACGGTGATAACTATTCATAGTTTGATAATAACAGCCAAACAATTGCCTCGTATATAATGTTGGCAATCTTGAGATAATAATTATGCGGCTTTCCAAACGGTTAGTCTCTTTAATATACCAAGTTAATGAAAAATGTTTCTAATTATTCATTTATTGAACATTAAATTGGAGGTTGAATTAAGCCACAAACTAACAATAATCACTGCATTGAAGATTGAAAAACAATCAGAGATAAATATAGAAATCATTTTTTAAACATCATAGAATATTTTAGATAGTTTAGCATATTAACATACATACACTTTAATTATTGTTAATTCAATATGTGAAAGGGTATCTTAACAGATAAAGAGATATAGGTGAATGAATTGTATCATTTTTATTCATCATTTATACGCATGTGACCTGAAAACGACAACGGTTTCCAGAATATGATTATTTTTAAAAACAACAAGTTTAAGAAGCTCACACCAAAGAAAGATAGTACCCACGCACACCAAAAGAGAGTTGGTTAAATCAAATCAAAGAATAGTTAGTTATTACGCTATGAAATGCAATATCTAGAACAAATGAAAGTTTCACGGCTATAACAAATAGAGCGAAAATACCAGCACCCAAGAAGATGCACTGATAATCGGATAAAAATATTCTCCATGTTCTCTAAATAAATTTTGTATGCTTCATATTCTCTAAAAATATGCTTTATATTCCTTGTAAGTATTCTTAATTCATTAAAATGATTTAATTCGATTGATAAACCAGATATATTAGCAACCCCTTAAAATCACATGTGGATGCTAATCTAATGTTTCGGTGTAATGGAAAACTTTGAAGATTTTAAATAAGTCGTATTAATTTGAATCATGTTATATTGATCCAACATTACATCGTCTGACAATATTTATTTGATAAAATGGGTATATTTTAAAGGTTATTCGTTACACTGAACTAAACAAATTGAACAGTTGTAGGGATAAAATGAGATTCTGAGAATACATTTTGTAATATTAATTTATGAAATTTTCAATATTGAACAATGAACAGTTTTCGACAAATTCAAATCAACTTCCATTCGGGTTTCTAAAATAGCTTACATTCTTATTTTCTTTTGGCCACTTCCTAACTCGTTCACTACACAGGAATTCACTATAGAGGAGTTGTACTGTAACTAGGAAATTTTTGATTGCAGGCCTATGTCTGAACAGAAAAAAAATGGTTCTTCATTCTCGATGTTCAACAATTGTATTAGATATTTTCCCCTTGCTTTTCTCAGGCACCCCCTGAGCATTGTATTGCATTGAAGGTCCAACTTAAAATGAATCTAAAGGAAAAATCAGAAGACCCTGGGTTACCATTTGAAACTTACATGAGCTCTTGGCCATTTTTCAAGTGATGATGTTTACAGGAAACTTGATTGATGTGATATCGAAGCAACCATGTATTACTGATTTGAATTCGGAAATGATTGATGCAAGTGTTACTTCCACATCGCATCATGATATATCCAAGTCCATTTACGGTGACGTGATTAACCCATTGGAGAATGAATCGTCTGAGCCCAAAACAATTGAGGAAAAAAAAAACGGAAAATTAAACCAGACTTACAAAAAAAGTTTTCTAGAATTGGAAAAGCTTCAATATTAGCTCCATCAATGGAACAAATGACGCCAATAAATCAATGTGTATTTCAAATTAAAGTACAGTAATTAGTTTTCAATATTTATATGATGATACTACCGAGTAAAACTATCTTCTATATATAAACATTTTCCATATTTATTTACTGTGATTTAGATATACAGTAGTGGCCAAAATATAAGGGTAGGCAAGAACAAGTTATCTAAATCTTTAATTTCATGAAAAGTACAATGCACACATTATTGAAATTTTGCACGTATTTTCATATAGAGCTCATATGTATTCATATGAAATTTCAAATCATTTGGACAAATATTCTAGCAATAGTTCGATATTTATCTTCAGACAATAAATTTAGATCTGGTCAAAAGTTAAGGGTAGCCATCATAAACTTTGAAATATTCCCGGATATTGGCATAATATCATCATACATAATGTGTTGATTAATATTAGCAAATTATTTATTTTTTGAACTTATACTTCTGCGTATTTAATGCTGAAATATTTTATACTGCTATAATGGGGAAACGGACTATTCCCCGCCGGAATTTTCCCCGCCTATTTTTTTTTTTAAATTTAAACCTTGGAAGACAATTCAGGATTAAGATTTTTTAATTAGTTCTTTTGAAAAAAAAGTCGTTTTGACCAATAAATCTATTGCCGTGAAATTGTTAATCAAAGTGATGATGCGACGGCAGATAAGTCATTTTTAAGTCATCACCTATATATAAGTCATTTGGTCCTAAGTAAGCTAACTCAGTCAGCCGCAGATCGTCTTACGATTAACATCTAATATATTTACTCTCAGCTAACCTTGGTTTAGCAATACACTGTTTAGTATTAGGGTGCTTGAAGTACAGTTGTGTATAAGTATATACTTGTGTTGTTATTAACCTTACTTATTAAAATAAAGTAAAGAGATCTATAAGAAAGAAAAGATCCATAGTTAATGGTATAGTGAGCAGAGCTTTGGGTAGTTGACCCAAAGAATAATACAAGTTTAGAGTAACCAGAATTAGACAAGGCGTAATTCACGTTTAAGTACTAAGTAATCAGGGTTCTAGGTATATTCCACCCCTGTGACAATGCTCATTTGGGTGACAATGAAAATTCAAAGAATTCATTTTTAGATTGTCATTTGTTAAATAATTTGTACTGATGAAAAAATAATCCTGAGACATTTGGGACATCCTGAGACATTTGGACAATATTTAGAGGTAGCTCAAGTTAATTAAATTTTATACCAATAGAATTATAAATATTCTTTATATGATAGTTCATTTCAAAGTTTACATGTTGAACAAGTTACTATTAATTCCGTTTTAACATGAAACAGCATCGTGGCCCTTCAGTCAAAAACCACCACTCATACAAGAAGTTAAAATTCAAAATGAAATAAATATAACAAGAAGTACTATAAGACCTCATCTTACAATTAATATCGCTGTTATGTTGTCGATAGGGAAGAAAATCAGCTTGAGATTGAAAATCTAAATACCTCAACCGATAAAAAGCGTTCACACAATCTTTCTTTCTGCTGTTCTGTTACATATGTAGTGAAAAATTTACAGCTTGTGATTAGCCAGCAAAAGGTTTAATTTGATACAGTGGAAATGCAAGTTACCTGGTATTATACAGTATGGGCCACAAAAATGTTTCCGCTTTTTCAAATACTTGTAAATCGTTAACCAATGGACGAAAGAACTGTATCTTGGTCTCTCTTTCTCCGCCTCTTATCGTACTAATAACAGGTAAAAACAATTTTGAACTGATGGACATAGTTCAAGAACAGGTAAGCAAAGAGTGAGGGTGATTATTTTGGTCATTGCGCGAAGGTTATTCTTAGAGCTACCTCTGTGATTTTACTTACTAAAAAGCAGTGAATAAAAAAGGAAAAAAATTATAATGGTGGACATTGTAATACAGGGTGTTTACACTTATTCCTTAGAAACTATTTGGAAATTGAACAACTTCAGTTACATTTTGATCTCATCGAAGTGAAAATTCGTTCTTCGCTTGTTCATTGCAAGATTAAGGCCCGCTTCACACTTGCATTTTTAACACCGCGAAAAAAAAGTTCTTCTTAAAATGTGTTTACACTTGCGTTTTTTCTTTTCGATGATGGAAAAATCACTTTACATTTTTACTTTTTTTATAAAAATACACCCTTTACTTTATACACCCTATTTTATATAGGGTGTATAAAATCACATTTGTTGAGAAATAAACAAGTTGCATGAAATAAACACCTTAACATCAAACATGTCTGACGAACATATGTCACTAGATGATTTATCTGAACTAATTATAAGAGCACAAAACAATTTAATGGAAAGATATGTAATTAAAGGTTCGTTTTGCATGCAGCGATTGTTGCGATCATCGTTCAGCAATGATCGCCTGAAAATAGGAATACTTTGAATGAGAGTTTAACGATAATCGCTCGTTGCAAAACGGCCCCATAGGAATGGCATGGAAGTAGTGCTCAGCGATAATCGTCACAATCGCTGCAAGCAAAACGTACCTTAACTGTGAACAAAATAATCGAACAGAACCGCTAAGAGGTAGAAGAACACAAAATAGCATATCACAAGATAGGTATAATCACAAAAACGAAGACAGAGGTAGAGAAATAAATAGAGACGATAGTACACAGAACCTAGGCAGCAGTAGGCATCGAGAATATAGGTATAATCAAATACACAGACAAGCAAGTATAGGTACAATGAAGAGTACACCGAAGACGAAGGTACATGTAATTTTAGAAGCGATAGTACGCACAACCGGCAAAGGCACGGATACAGAGCTAGTAGAGAAAGAGTGTATGACGCTGCGTTTAAAAGTGAAACGGTAGAAAAGTCGAGAGCATGCGAAGTAGATATAAACGGAGGTAGATATCAGAGACCGTTAAAGCGTAGATGTTACAGGTGTAATAAAGTACCTAGGTCACTTGATACGTAATTGTAGAAAGCCAAAGAGGCTATGGACCCAGAAGGTTTTTCACGACAAAATGTAGATAATATATCAAAGAAAAGAGGTAGGTTAGATTTAATATAAAGGAAATTCTTACAGCTAGAAGCGAGAAAGAGGTAAATTCAACATCTAAGCGATCGGCTGATTCCACGCGTTTAGATTCGAACTTACAACTAATTTCGTGCGTTAAACCAAAAGACATTCTGAAAACGACCAACAGAATACAGAGATATCTATTTAAGAAATAGATATGAAGTACTTAATGAAGTAGACCTTAGTGAAGAGGATAAGGCCACAAAGGAAGCCTTAATAGCAGTGAGTTGCATTAATGATTAAAATGGGGAAATTTATACAGGTTCGAACTTTGTTCGAACAGTTCTAAGCCAGTTATTGTGGTAAAACACAATAATGTAGTTTGGAATGCATTGATCGATACTGGAAGTGAGAGATCTATAATAAATAGCAGAAATTTCAAAAATTTAGTACAGGAGGAATTTTTAGAGTCAAATATAATAATTGTAGGGATTAATGGAAAATCTAATGTCATTGGAGAAGTTTATTTAGAATTAGCATTAAATTCAGGGAAGAAAATTAAAGTTCTAGCATTGATGATAAAGAAGTCCAACTTCACGTATGATTAATACGGGGTACAGTCAAGAGCCCCCCCGGTCAAGAGCCCCCCCCGGTCACGAGCCCCCCCGGTCATGAGCCCCCCTAGCCCCCCCTCCATGTTTTTTAATTCTTATTTACCTAGTTAAACAAATGAAGAACTACTTAGATAGAAATAACTGAGAGTTGCTAATGTAGTTTGTTGTATCCGCTAGATTGTTGTACTGCACACTTCATGATTGTTTAATGACCTGGCAGGGGGGTGGGGGGGCGGCACGCCCCCCGATATACATATATTTTATGTCTAATCAGTAATGAACTACAAAAGTGTCAATAAGGATTAAATATTATAAGTAAATAAGGATTTAAAAACAGGGGGGCTCGTGACCGGGGGGGGCTTATGACCTAGGGGGGCTCATGACCGGGGGGGGGGGGCTCTTGACCGGGGGGCTTATGACCGGGGGGGCTTATGACCTACACCCGATTAATACAGGGCAGAAATATACTCAGGAGATCGGAGATAAATTTGAAAGATAGACACATACGGATAGATAGAGAAATAATTCCATTTAGGGAAGGTGTAATCTCAAGTATTTATTTTTACTGTGAAATGTTTATAGTTAGAAAACAAAGTATAACAAAGATGTTTCAAATTTAGATTTTTTTTATAGTGACTCAATTTAATACAGTGGAATTGGACTTTATTGTTAAATGGTATTTCAGCTTTCCAACGGTGAATCTCCTATATTATCTGCCAATGTATTTTTGTACTGGGAAAACAACCGTTCTACATCACAAGAAACAAAAGGAGCAAATGTTTCCTTCAGCCAAATATAGTCTTCTAAAGTTCTAAACTATTCAACATTCAAATATCACATTCCGTTCATTACTTTAGTCATGACTCGAAAATCATAAACCATCTTGTTAGACCATATCGGTTCCCCTTAAACTTAAAGTATTCTTAGCTATAAGCAGCGACATTAAGTTATTAAATGGTAAATTTAAACCGTTCCGTGTTTAATTACTTAACTAAATTATATGCATATATACGTGCTATAAGTTTTGATATTTTTTGAGTAGTACAACTCTCTAAAATAATTGTACTTATTCATTTATTTATCAATAGCTACTAGTATTTACAAAGGTGTACGGCGAATTGCCACTGTGTGAACTGCCCATGTGGGGGAATTGCCACTGGGTGAACAACTCTCACTGACTGCATCACTACGTACACGAGATGAACAAAATACTCGCCCCGTGTGTTTAGGTGTACCCCCCCCCCCCCTCCTAATATAAGCGTGGATTATATTAGAATATTCTTAAAATAAAGAATATTCTTTATATGTAAAAATATTTTTTAATAGAACATATTCTTTTCATGAATAAATACTATTATTCTTTTAAACTACTATAAGTTTTCTGTTTTGAGATGGGTCATATAAGAAACAAATTTCATAGTTACAGTATCTTTATGAGTCTATATATAGAGCAGGAGCCCAGGGGGGTCAGCCTAGCTGAAAAAGTTACCGATTTTAAATAGTATCACAATATTTCGCACCAATTGCTGATCTAGGATCTGTACGTCTGCCGGGTCTCACCTGGTGGGTGCGGTCATGGGCGGGGTTTTAATGGTAGTCAAAACTAATCT
>CANNZV010006866.1:0-14601 GCA_947561585.1 Caprella mutica | reverse complement strand
CATTAAAAACGCATTCTGAATCCATATGGTAAAGAAACTACCTGTTGTATTATGGGCTAATTTTAGTTGGATACTAAAATATATACTAAATAAGAAAAAGGCGGTTATAGCTATCCATTCTATCGTTATATACTTACGCCATTTAATCGTTTTAAGTTGGAATATGTTTTTAATGTTCGGGGCAGAAAAGGCAGCGACCATTGCCAATAGAAGACCTATGATGGTTAAAACCTCTGGAAGCATCTGTACTGGGACCAACGAAACAATAAAAGTTGAAAAACCTATTCCTATGGGATAAGCAATATTTACCAGAAACCAAATCGAATAATACATCCACTTATTGGTTTGATATTTGATTTGATTTGATAACAGCGCAAAAACCCATAGTGGACTGTATAATAAGATTAAAGCCCCTACCATCTTAAAAAACAAATGCCATTTGTCTTCATGTAAATACACCATTAATCCAAAATCTAATCGAATGGTCATCACCCAATGAAAGGATATAAATATGATCATTGTTATTATGATCCATGCATTATTGTTGATGAGTAGATTTGATAGTTTTTCTTTAATGTTATTCATGATATCTGTGCTTTGATAAGTCAAATAAACATCAATCCGCCTTGTATAAAAATAAATAATGATGACCGGGCAGTTTTCCGTGATAAGGGGTCGTTTTGTAAATCGCTCAATTATTATTGGTACATAAGATATCTCTAAGTGCTGACAAGGTCAAGTATATCTTTAACCAAATCAACTGAGCAGTTCGAATAAATAATATTTATTTATAGTTGATAAATTTATTCAATGCACTATTGAACCTCTCTGGTTGTTCCATCATTACAAAGTGGCCAGTGTTTGCTAATTCCAAGTATTGTAAGTTCGGATATAGTTTACGCAGATATGCTTCGTTGTCTTCCGGTAATTCTGGAATGTCTGCATAGATGGCAAGGGTTGGGACATTTACTGGTTCTTCTGTCCAAACCTCTTCTTTTATCAAGTTTTGCATAACACTATAGCCAACATATTCTTCTGTTTTATTCATAACCAGAGTCGCATAGTTTTTGACATGTTCTGATGTGGAATGTATAAAAAGTGATTGTATAAAGTCATTCGTATTTTGTGTGATTTGCTCGCCTTTAAATAGTTTGGCAAAAACTATTAACTGTGAGATATAAGCTATTCTATGCGTACTGTCTTTGGGAATCTTAAAATAAACACCATCAACGATACACAACTTAGCTTTGAGTCCAGGATAGTCTTTGATAACTTGTCGACATACTGGGTGGCCAAGGCTGTGTCCTACCAAAACAGGTTCATTTATCTCTAGAGTTTGTAGTACTTGATAAATAGATTTGGCAAATAGTGATTGACTATAATTCGCTTTAGGTTTAGAGCTTTTTCCGAAACCTGGCAAATCAATAAATATCTTTTGGGCGTTCGTAAATTCGAATGTCGCTTGGTTTTGCCACGCATACATATCACAACCCCAACCATGGATAAATACTAATTTATTCTTGCCTTCACCAACCACTTTGTAATGAATATCTAATTCATCCAACGTTGTAAAACTTGAGTCAATGCTCATCAGTTGAATGGACTCTTTACAACTGACGAGTCCAATAATTAGAATTAGCAAAATGGTGAACCTCTTTATCATTTTTACAGTTGCTATATTTCTTGATTACCTGTGAAAAACATTGAAACAATTTTTTCTCGCTATACCACATCACATTGAACATTGTACAGCGCGTTGCGTTTGCTATGAATTTATACTTGATTAATTTACCTCAAGAATGGTCAAGTTAATAACAATATGATACTTCGTTCGTATAAAACAAATGAATCTTATTTGAAACACCAATCTGTTTATGTACTCTGTACTATAGTTTAATATCACCTGAGCGCATCAAAAATACCAATTCGAATATCGTGTGACCATGTTCAAAGTTCGAACTAAACACATCAACATGCTTTGATTTCAAAAATGTAATTTCTTCTTGCGTCAAGCTACCAACTCTGCAGTCTTTCGGATAATAAATGTAGGTCACGTTAGATAAGTCTTTATCACGAAGTAAAATGGAATAATCAGGTACACCTATTGCCCATTTTAGTAACTGCTTAACATTATAATATTTTCTTTCCTCTAAGTTATAATCTTCTAAATATTCTTCATTATCAGGGACCATTCTTGTGCCGTCGTCCATATATACACCATTATATCCTTGTCTGTGTGTTTCCACCCCAATAGGATTGTCGACAATTCTACCTGAAAGAATAACATACTTATCCGCCAATGAAGGTCTTGTAGATAGGTAATGCGGAATAATAAATGCCCCATAAGAGTGTCCCAAAACATAAACTGTTTTTCCTCTTTCCTTAAAATACTTGATGGCTCTAAATAGCATTTCAGATGTGTTATCTACTTCTGTTAGTGCCATGTCCAAGTTGAAATCATCTTCGTATTCAAACATCTTTGGATTATATGTCGATGCTTGGTGCAAGTGTATTCTATAATAGTTTTCATAATTGGGCAAGTACCTCCAGCTTGAAGTTCTACCTCGTTCGACAAAATTTAGATATCCCTTCGGACCACCTTGCAAAAGTATTAATACCTTTTCACTATTCTTATCTCCATCAGTTATCCACAATTTTGTCGTATCAACAGGTAAAATTGTTGTAGGGTAAGAAAGATTGTCTTGTGCATATACTTGGCCATAGCCTAATATAATGGTCACCACACATTGTAGTAAAATTTGGTATAAAGGAACCTTGTTCATAATACTATGTTTTTGACTAGATAAAAATCAAAAGTAAATCACTTTGCCTTGATATAATTGTATTAATGAGACAGGTCGTTTATTTTATTTTCCAAAGCAATTCTGTTTCTAGTCTTTCAAGGTTGACAAACAATTGCTTTGGAGATTCCCCACTTTTGAGTTTGATGTTTTTAATAAAATCGGATTGGTCATAATAATTTGCTTTCATTGCAATTCCTGTCAATGAGTATTGCTTTAGCTGAGACATCATCAATGCTTTACGAAATTTTACAACGGATAAATACTCCTCTATTGAATAAGACATATGTTTTTTAAAAAGACGCAACAGTGTTCTTCTGCTAATCCCAATATCATTCGCCAAGTCATTTATTCTAATGATATCTTTTGTATTTATTATTTGGCTCACTGCCAATTCTAATCGTTGTTCTTCAAAAGGAATTAATCTGTTCATAAAAAACTCATCCAACAAATCTCTTTTTGTTTCTAAACTAGACGTTTTAAATACTTGACAAATTGTATCCCTAAATGTTGAGCGATAGTATTCGAAAAACGAGAAGTGTTCTTTAATTAAATTAGAAAGGGGTGTATCTATAAAACGATTAAGGCCTAGTGGTTGAAAAACTACTGTGATTTTATTTTGTGGACCAATCATTTCGATTTCCCTTGATTTATTAATCTTACCAACTAATAGCATTAAAAAATTATCTGACTTCTGATACCGATGGACTCTTTTGAAATCTGACCATTCCAAATGCGAGTCTTCATATATATTTAGCGTGCTCGTATAATTTGGGTAATAGGTAACGCTTCTATTGTAATTACAATCTTTGCTTGTATGAAAGTAATAAGCCTTAATGTTACATTTTAAGGAATCAACCTTAGGATTTATAAATTGCAATTCATTTTGCATGGCGTACGATATTAATAATGAACAAGGTCTTTCTTGATTAACAACCCAATATTTAGAATTTGTTTCAATGCTGCATAATTCTTAACAGCTAAGTTCAATGACTTAGTGTTCCGATGTCTCAAAAAAAGATGCTTTACAACTCTGTTCTTGTTCTTGTCTGGACATTGTATCTGTATACTTCCTTACGGCGCTTATTCTCTTTATCCAACTTCCGATTGACAACTTTTATCGTATGTTCATCTAGCCAATCTACAAATCCTGATTTTAGAAATTCTTCAATAATTACTTCGTTCGTTTGGTTGTCGAAAATGAAATATGTAATGTCAAAACCTAGTTCTGAAAATTTCTTTGTTCTACTTTTTACCAAGGTATATTTATCCGTTGGACTATTAAACATAGAAAAATTATTAGGAAAGCGTTCTTTGGCTTTTTGTTCGCACGACTCAATTGGTGTCGCTTGATCTACATCCGCGTGTTTCTTATTCGTTTGACAAGCACACAGGACAAAACAACTAAAACACAGAAGCCACTTCATCATTTGACAACAACAAATTTTTGATTTTTAAAATAGCCTTTGTCCGATTCGACATGAAGAATATATTGTCCAGGTTCTAGAGCTATTGGAAGGCTAATATCATGTTGTCCATTATTATAGTTGGTCCAAGTGCCTTCTTTTATAACCCTTCCATCAATAGATATAAGTTCAAATTTTAAATTAAAGTCTTTCTTCAATTCTATAGATAGGTTAATTTGATCTATAACAGGTTGTGGATAAATGCTGGAAATACCTATGTCCTCGTTTATAAGTGAATGTTCTTTGACATTTGATATATCACTATCAATATTTACTTTCGCAAAATATATGTTTAGGTCACCATCGTTGGTTCGGCCATCTGACCAGAAAGAAATAGCTGTGTGGTTCGTCGCAACCAATTGATGATATTCGCCTATCCCAAAACCAAAACCAGCTTCTTTTGCCACAGAAAAATCCATCGATGCTGTGTTTAGTTGTATCTCCTTAAAATTATTTCCACCGTCATGCGAAATGCCCATGAAGAAATCCGTGTTTAGGGTTTGTGTTATCATAGTTGCTTCTATCATACCAATCTAAAATCAATACGCCTTCATCATTCACATAGATACTTGAATAAAATTGTTGTACCGAGTTGCTTTTATCACTGTGTACTATTTGTGGCTCACTCCAGGTCAATCCATCATCATCAGAGTATGTCAAGAACACATTAAAATAAACAGGATTTAAGTCTTCCGACCCGGTATACGACATATACAATCGACCAATATACAAGCCATCAGAGTTATCAATCGCAAGATATGGTGCTGGCTGAAATCTAGTTGAAATATCATCTGCGTTAAAAGTATAATCAGGAAAAGTCGTTACAAAAGTAGAATGCTCTAGGTTTTCGCCTCCTCCAGTATATTTATGTACATACATTTCGATAGGGCTATCCCAGGCCATATTGCTTACAAAAACATCGCCTGCTTTATTGGTTACTACGCTTGGAATATGGTCACCAAGTGGAATGTCTTTTTAGTTCCTTCAACGAATAGTCAGCATCTAAGACAATCAGTTTTACTTCGTCCGCCACTGTTGGTGCATATATATTTCCTTGGTAAGGCGAGCTAGATGACCTATCGATTGTAATCCAAGGTTTATCTGTAAACGTGTCTTCGAGATACTCATATTTTAATGCCCACGTTTCTCCAGAATCTAAAGACTCCGATAATACGGTCAAAATTGACCCATCCGCTTTGACAACAAGGTGTACCAATGTTAATGCCCCTTCGATATTGAAAGCGATAACGGGATCTCCTGTGCCAAGGTGACCTGCATGTTTTCCTTGAAAATCGCTTATTGCCCATGTTTCTCCGAAGTCCTTGGTATAGTATATTGAAAAATAAGAGTCCTCAACTTCCTCAAAACCTCTCATAGTAACAACAACGATATTATTACTATCCAAAGGGTTAATCGCCGTATGGAATTCTGCTTCTGCTAATTCACTCTTTTGTAATTGCTGATCCTGAGCATTTCCAAAGATGCTTGAAAATAGAAGTGCAAGTATAAATGCTAGTCGATATGCTTTCATATTTTTTTTATTATCTCGATATCAAATGTATAGATAAATTACCATTCCCTACTATTTTAATCTACAAGTTAGAAGTCGCTTTAAATTAAGCGCAGTCTTTCTTAATTAGCGTTCACATTAAAAAGGTGTTAGTATACTTTTCAACACACAATTTTATTAGCAAATATGTTTCTAGCGAAATTAAAGTATATGGACAAGTTCTAAATGACCTTGATACTATATTGCTAAAGTAAAATAAATGGAAGCGTTTTGTAAGTTTCAATTATTTGCCTTTTCCACTTTCGCAGCTCCTTATATTGGAGCACAGAGGCACTCGATTGTTTTGGGTTGTTCCGTTGAGTGAAGGATAGTAGAGGGTCGTCCGAGTTAAGCATTAGCGTTAGGCAGTGGACCGGAACGTTAGTGCAGCCTCGAATAGCCTGACGATCTTGGATGAAGTCATGAATCCAAGATGGGCACTCCCAAAATATTTTTCTATTTGTATATTATCGTTTAGACATACCTAAACCATTTAGTGATCTACGCCCAAACCTTACAACCTTCTGTACAATTCTTACATATGTCAATCTGGTCGCGGCCTTTAAGTAGGGTTGTCCTAAAGTCTTGATACATATCACCTTGCCAAATTTCTTTGAAGGTCTTATTTTTGAGATCCCCCAGACGGTGGGTTGCATCCTTGTCAAAACAACAAGGGACCACCATGCCATCCCATGTGATCACACATGCGTGCCATAGTTTCCAACAATGATCCAGAAGTTCGTTTTTGATGTCAAAGCTACCATCTGCTTGCTTGGCATAACGAGAGTATTTTTCTATCGTAGGTATCAACGGGTTACCTTGCTTTGTAATCATAAATTTGAGCCGTCTTTAGTTTCACTTCATCAATACCAATTTCTTCTGCTATTTATATACTTCTGAAATTTGATGTTCATTGGGTTTTACCACAAGAAACTGAAAGATTGTATGTGGTTTTGAAGATCCTAGTTTCTTTTTCCACTTGACAATATTTCTTTGCCCCTTCCAAAACCTTTTCGAGTTTGCCTGCTTTCCGATAACTCTCATATACTTCTTGAGTTGTACCATCGACCGAAATGATCATACGATCTAAGCCTGACTCTATCGTTTTCCTAGCATTATCATCATCCAAGAAATGTGCGTTGGTAGAGGTAATGGTGTAGATGCCTTTGTCATGCGCATATTTAACCATATCCAAAAAATTAGGATTGATGTATGGCTCCCCTTGAAAATAGAAAATTAAGTAAACCAGTTCGCGATACAACTCATCTATAGTCTTACGAAAGAAATCTTGTTTAAGATTTCCTGTGGGTCTTGAGAACGCTCTTAAACCACTTGGACACTCTGGACATCTCAAATTACATGCGGTCGTCGGTTCTATAGATATCGTAAACGGCATGCCCCATTGAATGGGTTCTTTCTTGATCCTGGTCAAATGATAGGATGAATTACACCTTAGAAATATTCGCAATTTCCGAGGCGTCAGTTTAGAAAGGAAGTTTTTACTATCTGAAAAGGTATAACTCATATATGATTACAAATATCGGCTTTTTATGATTTCCAAGTGGTGATCCATATGACCTCCCACCATAAATGGAAAAGCTGTGTTAATTGTTTTGTTTCCGCCTACATTTCCTTCCATTAACCATTGGGCATCATTATATCCCTGGAAAAGGTGGTTACTAGATCGCGTGTAAGTTCTAGATCTTTCATTATATAACCCCAAGACATATGAGCACTGTTATGGGTTGGTTACATAATCATCTTGGTCAAATCCATTAAGCAATTGTTTCTCTGCTCTACTAGTTGCCAATGATCTATAAGCAAATATTTTTTCAGTCTCAACGAGGTGGATAATGGATTGTTTAAGTGTCCATTTGTCCTTTTCGTAGGCAAAGTCATGTTTATCTTGGGGTATTGTAGACATAAACGACAAAAAACTATTTTTTGAGCTGTCAAGTATGGTAAAATATCATCTGGACATCGGTCGGTATAATCTACTAAAGTATTCTGGAAATTTCCCTGTTTGTGGTCTTTGTAACATTTTATCAATTTGCGCTAAATTAATGGTTAATTGGTTAGAAATGTCTAGTTATATATACGTGTCTTTTAATTTTGCACAATTATGACAATCAGGTGGTTTCGGCTATTTCTACTCAAAGTCTTTTATAAAACATTCATTTTCTAGAATTATACGTTAAAATCAGCTGTTATATTGGGGTAGAAATAAAAAAAAGGCTGCAAACTTTCGATCGCAGCCCGATTTTTACTAACCAATAAAATGCATTCCAACTACCTTTAAGACGAAGTTTTTACGCTTGGGTCTCGTTTTTTGCAAATTAATATGTTAAATTTTTTTCTACAAAAGAAAAAATCGATGTGGAAGTGGCTAATTAATTGGTTTAAAAAAGAAAAAGAAACTGTTGATACGATGAAGTTTTTAGTTGTTGGTTTGGGAAATATGCATCCTGATTATGATCATACCAGACATAATATAGGTTTTGAGTTTGTTGATTACTTAGCGGACAAGCATGATATAAGTATGACACATGAAAAAACTTGGTGATATGGGGTTTTTTAAACATAAAGGCCGGACCATATGGTTGCTTAAGCCATCCACTTATATGAATAAAAGTGGTAAATCCGTTAAATATTGGATGGATAAGAAGCAAATCAATAAAGAAAATGTTTTGATCGTTCTCGATGATTTGAATTTGGATTTCGAGAAATACGACTGCGCTCAAAAGGTAGTGATGGGGGTCACAATGGTTTGAAGGATATCAATCAACACCTAGGAGGCACTGATTATAGTCGCTTACGATTGGAATCGGTAGTGATTTCTCTAAAGGCAGGCAGGTAGATTTTGTTTTAGGTAAATGGACCTCTGAGGAGCAGGATACTATACCTAGATTATTGAAACAATCTGAAGAAAAAATGCACGGATTCCTTTTTGATAGAAAGCCAAACAGGTGATTTGTTTTATATTTTTCACCAAAAGATATTTTACATAATATAAAAAATTTGATTTATTCTTCTTTATTTAAATTATTTAGTGCTAATATTATTCTGCTAATTTTAAATAACCAAAACAAAACGTAGTATTATGATGTCTTTAATTATTTCTCTTTGAGTGGTGCTCTAGGTGTAATGCAGCTGGGAAAATGATGCCAGGCTCTTCTTTAGGTACTATAGGTAACTCTATTGCAGGTATTTTGGGTGGTGGTGTTGGTGGTACTATTCTAGGTATGATACCTGGTTTGGGTGCTGTTGCAGAAGGCGCTGCTAGTGGGGGCATGGATCCAATGAGTATTCTTTCTTCTGTTTTAGGCGGTGGCGGTCGGCGGTGGTGTACTTATGGCAATCATTGGTTTTATCAAAAAAGCAATGGGATAGAATTGAATAAACGAACATACCGCATTCATGGTATAAACAATATAGCCTGCCAATTTTGGTGGGCTTTTTTTATCCTTCTGCCTCGGCTAATTGAATTTTGAGTTTATCAATATCACCTTTAATTCTAATTTGACAAGATAATCTAGAGTTGTCTTCTACAAAAAAAGGCTTGGTCCAGCATATCTTCTTCGGCTTCTGATTGTTCCGGTAATTCATGTTCAGATAACACATAGCAATGACATGATGCACACAAGGCCATACCGCCACATGTCCCTTCAACAGGTAACTCATAAGATTTGAGCACTTCCATCAGATTTAGATTCATATCTGTGGGTGCTTGTAATTCTTGGGTTTCTCCTTCCCGATCGACTACCGTATATTGATGATATTATCGTCTTCTTTCATGTATATTATATAGTGCTTGGTTTATAAACCATCAATACCCGTAACTGTTGTGTACTTAAAACTTAATTTTTGATCTGGATAAATATATTTAAAAGCAGACTGAACCATAATTGTCCCTTCATGAAAGCCACAAAGAATTAATTTCAATTTACCTTCATAGTTATTGATATCTCCAATTGCATAAATCCCTGGTGTACCCGTACTATAATCCAAGGTGCTCACGTCGATGGCACTCTTTGTAATGTTTAGCCCCCACTCGCTGATGGGACCAAGTTTTGGTGATAGTCCAAATAATGGAATAAAATTATCAATTGCAATTCCGAAGGTTCCATTTTCTTTGGGTTTTTACCATCACTTCTTCTAGTCTGTCATTGCCGTTAACGCCAACAGCTTGAGCTTCAGTGATAAGGTTTATTTTATTATGCTTTGCTAGTTCCATCACTTTGTCAACACTATCCAGTGCTCCTCTAAAACTTGTTCTTCTGTGAATTAATGTGATTTCTTTTGCAATGTTAGCTAATTCAATGGTCCAATCAAGGGCAGAGTCACCTCCTCCAGCAATCAATAAACGTTTGTCTCTAAACATTTCTGGATCTTTGACCATGTAGTCTACGCCTTTATCCTCGTATCGTTCTAGGTTTTCAATTGGCGGTTTCCTTGGTTCAAAGCTACCAAGTCCTCCAGCGATAGCGATTACTGGTGCTTTTATTTTAGTGCCTCGATTTGTGGTTAGCACATAGGATTTGTCTTCTAGTTGTACAATTTCTTCCGCGCGCTCTCCTAATGTAAATTCTGGTTTGAATGGTTTAATCTGTTCCATTAAGTTTTTTACCAAATCACCAGCCAATATTGAAGGAAAACCTGGGATGTCATAGATCGGTTTCTTTGGATAAATTTCTGATAATTGTCCGCCAACTTGTGGTAATGCATCTACTAGATGGCACTTTAATTTTAACAACCCTGCTTCAAAAACAGTAAACAATCCACAAGGACCTGCACCAATAATTATTATATCCGTTTCTTTCATCACCTATATAAATCTAACTTTTCCAATTTTGGTTCAAATATCTACTTTTCTTTTTTGAAAAAGTAGTTTGTTGGGTATTGAAAAGAAGCGGCTTTGAATATATTTATACATCACTTTGGATATATAACAAAGAGGCTGTGTATAAAAAATGACGGCTTTTATAAAGGTGTAATCTCTTACCCAGCCCAACCCTCTCTATCCAGACTTCTATATTGGATGGCTTCGGCAAGATGTTCAATCTTAATGTCTTCACTTGCTGCTAAATCTGCAGCGGTCCTTGCAACTTTTAGAATGCGGTCATATGCCCGAGCGGATAGTTTGAGTTTTTCCATGGCTGTTTTTAAGAGGATTTGACCAGCTTGATTAATCTGACATAGTTCTCTGACCATATTACTCGGCATTTGAGCATTCGCATGCATGCCTTCTATTCCTTTAAATCTTTTTACTTGGATTTTTCTAGCTTCAGCTACTCTGAGGGAAATGTCTGCACTAGATTCTTGAGCGGGTTTGTAGTCGGATAATTTATCGTAACTTACTGGTGTTACTTCAACATGGAGATCAATTCGATCTAGTAATGGTCCAGAGATTTTGTTTAAATATTTTTTGACAATGCCTGGACCACAAACACAATCTTTTTCGGGGTGGTTATAAAATCCACAAGGACAAGGATTCATCGATGCTACCAACATAAAACTTGCTGGATAATCAACCGTCACTTTTGCTCTAGAGATGGTCACTTTGCGTTGTTCCATTGGTTGGCGTAGGACCTCCAATACTGATCGCTTGAATTCTGGAAGCTCGTCCAAAAACAATACGCCATTATGTGCTAATGAAATTTCTCCTGGGTTGGGATTTGATCCACCCCCCACAAGTGCCACGTCACTAATCGTATGATGCGGTGACCTAAAGGGCCTATTGGTAACTAAAGAGGTATCGACACCCAACAATCCTGAGACAGAGTGAATCTTGGTTGTTTCCAACGCTTCGTATAAACTAAGAGATGGCAATATGGTTGGGAGTCTTCTTGCCAACATGGTTTTTCCAGCACCTGGTGGTCCGATCAAAATAAGGTTGTGTCCACCTGCAGCACCTATCTCCATAGCACGTTTTATATTCTCTTGACCTTTTACATCTTCAAAATCAACCGAGTAGACATTTTGATTATCTTTAAACGCTTCTCTTGTATTATAAATTTCCGGCTTGACGTTATCTTCATTTAGTAAAACAGAAACCGCTTCTTTCAAGTTCTTCACCCCAAACACGTCTATATTATCTACAATCGCTGCCTCTCTTGCATTTTGCTTGGGGAGAATAATGCCTTTGTATTTTTCCTTTCGTGCTTGAATGGCAATAGGTAATGCCCCCCTAATTGGTCTTAAACTACCATCAAGTGATAACTCCCCCATGATTATATAATCCTGTAAAGAATCTGTTTCGATCTGAGCTGTTGCAGACAGGATACCCAGGGCAATTGGTAAGTCATAAGAAGAGCCTTCTTTTTTGATATTTGCTGGTGCCATGTTAACGACTGTCTTGAGTCGTTTCATTTTATATCCAACATTATTGATGGCACTTTCGATTCTTTGGAAACCTTCTTTACAGGCGCTATCAGGTAAACCGACAAGCCAATAAAATTGTTTGCCGACGACGACATTGCCGCCTGTATTGACTTCGATTGTTATGGTTTGTGCCTCTACACCTGTGACAGCGCTGGCGTAACTTTTAACTAGCATAATTAATATTACTAAACATGTTCTATAATAACCTTCTATCTTATGCACTTTTTTTACTAATGGAAAAGTAAAGTTAGAAGTAGGTACTCTATGACATAAAAATACGCAAAAGAAATTTATGTTGCTTAAAAAAATTTCAAGGTTGTTGTATTATTGATATCGATAAGGAAAGGATATATATTTTGTGGGTGTGACGTTTGATTTTTTCGGTGGAGGTGTCGGCGAGTCTTCTTCTCGGTGAGAACTCTTCCTTTTCCCTTTTGCACAACAAAAAAAGGAAGTAGATTGCTCCAACTTCCTTTTGCTAAATAAATATTTGGAGTCCCCACTCCGTATATAACACTCTTAAAACACCCTATGTTTTTTAATCTACCGGTAGTTGCCTACTCGATTGATCTTTGATTTGAAATGATATCGTTATACCGCTTCTCTTCAATTACAATGTAAAGATGCAGCCATTCCCTTGCTCTAACAGACTTCTTTATATATCCAGAATAAATTGCACGTTTTTTGGTGTGTTCAATTAGGTTTTTGGTTCTGAAGCATGATAAATAAATGACTTTGATGTGTTTGTTTGCGGTGGAGGTGTCGGCGAGTCTTCTTTTCAATGAGAACGCTTCCTTTTTTGCAAGTCCCTAATTTCGCTGTAGTTTAATTTCTTACCTCCGTATGTACGTTCTTCTTTTGAAAACTCTTTAGTATTAGCAACATTATCAATAGCCCATTGTGAAATAATAAAAAATTGATCTTTTGCTTTTTTATCTTCAAGAAATATGGGCCAGTTATTATCATTGTTTTTTTCTGTTACCGTGTTATTTGTACCGTATGTTTTTTCACGATCTAAAAAATTTGGAATCAATGAGTTTTTTAATATTGAGTGATAATTGAATTCTAAATTGAAGTCCTGTTTGTTTTCTATTTGGATAAAATCCTTATCCGTTCTTATAATCAGTTTATTATCTTCTAATATTATTGAACCAATAATTGATCCGCTAATTAACTTACGTTGATAAGGTTTAAATGGAATTTGTAAATCGAAAAACAAGTAATAAGTTATCACAAAAAGTGTTAAAAATACATTGTAAATTAACTCGGAACTATTCTCAAAAAAACAGAAGACTATTAGCATTAAGATTGAACTAGCAAAATATGGTGTCCAAACAAATTTTTTATTTAGTCTGGATTCTAACGGTTGTTTTATTATTGGTAATTCTATAGTCTGTTTTTGTTTATCCATTTAATGAATATGACTTTGTAATTCAAAAATTGTCTTTTTGTTTATACGATAAATATAGTTCTTATTTCGGTTGAAAATTAGAGACAAACTTAAATCCAGCAAAAAAGGAATTCATATTTGCACAACAAAAAAAGGAAGTAGATTGCTCCAACTTCCTTTTGCTAAATAAATATTTGGAGTCCCCACTCCGTATATAACACTCTTAAAACACCCTAAGTTTTTTAATCTACCGGTAGTTGCCTACTCGATTGATCTTTGATTTGAAATGATATCGTTATACCGCTTCTCTTCAATTACAATGTAAAGATGCAGTGATTCCCTTACTCTAACAGACTTCTTTATATATCCAGAATAAATTGCACGTTTTTTGGTGTGTTCAATTAGGTTTTTGGTTCTGAAGCATGATAAATAAATGACTTTGATGTGTTTGTTTGCGGTGGAGGTGTCGGCGAGTCTTCTTCTCAATGAGAACGCTTCCTTTTCCCTTTTGCACAATAAAAAAAAAGTGAATTTACAATTCAAAGGAGGTAAGCATATCAATAACGGGAAGGCATTAAATGAACTTGTATATTAGATTCTACTATACTTTTTGGAGATTTCCAAACGGGCCATTATGAAAATGTCGTTTAAGTTTCAACTACTCACATTTATAAGAAGGAATTCACTTGTATTAGTTATGGGGTCAAATCCATCAGGTGTAATTTGATTTGGGAAAGCACAATTATCAAAATAATCAAGAAATTGAGACCGGTCTATATATTGGGGAACTATCACACACACTTCTCCTTCAAAATCTAGCACATTTCCAGAAGCACTTTCTATCGATACCTCATATTTATAAATACCTTCTACAACTTCTCCCCCAATCCTTCCATCTCATAAGCGCCAATTAGAATTAGTTGGAATCGTATCAATTGCAAAAACAACTTCGTCTTTCCTGTTAATTATGGATAACCATATAAGTTTTTCTGGTGAACTTGAATATTTATTTAT
>CANNZV010006865.1:0-14604 GCA_947561585.1 Caprella mutica | reverse complement strand
ATACGTCTTTTGATGAAACTGTATTTTATGTTACTTTATCAAGTGAATATAAAGACTTAGGTCTGGATGTGATAAAAGAAATGATGACCTACCCAAAGTTTGATCCAGCTGAGATAGATAATGAGCGTGAGGTCGTTCTTGAAGAAATAAAAAGAGGAAAAGATAATCCGCAGAGAAAAGCATCTCGTTTATTATTTTCAAATATGTACCCAAAACATGGGTATGGCTTGCCAGTTATTGGGTATGAAAAAATTATTGAAACGGTTTCTTCAGAGACGATCAAGGACTACTTCAAAAGAAGATATACGCCGAATAATATGAGCTTAGTAGTCGTAGGAGATTTTGATAAAACGGAGATTATGAGTAAAATTAAAATGCAGTTCTCTGAAATGTCCGGAGAAAATTTTGAAAAAGTAGAAAGGCCTTCAGCGCAGGGAGAGAATAGAGGAACACATGCTATAGAAGTTCCGTTTAAAGAAAATGTTATTTACTTTACATGGAAAATACCTAATGTTTTTTCTCCTGATACTCCGAGGTTAGATTTACTTTCTCTACTTTTAGGGGGAGGGGAAAATTCACGGTTGATGCAAGAAACTAGAGTTAAAGAGTCATTAGCTAATTACGCGATTGCAAGTACCTTTACTCCAAAAGATGATGGTTTTTTCACAATATCAAGTTCATTCCCTTTGGAAAATATATCTCCATTATTTAGAAAAATTGGTCAAGTTATTGATGATGTTTATAAAAATGGATTTAGTGAAGAGGAAATCAATAGAGTCAAAATGAGTTACCAAAGTAGTGAATTCTACTCAATGGAGACTGTAGATGGGCTTTCCAAAAATATTGGTTCATTTGAAAATTTGTTTTCTGATCCTAATTATCATGCAGAGTTTTTAAAACAAGTTTTAGATACTAGTTCTACAGATTTGCAGGAAGTTATTAAAAAGTATTTGAAGCCAGAAAATTTAGTTGTTTGTTTTATGAAAGATCAAGATAAGAAAGCGTCAGTGAATATAGAAGATGAAATTGTTAAGTTTAAACAACGGTATACAGAAAGCTATCAAAAATTAAATTTAATGAAAGACAAAACTGAAGAGCAAAAGTTAGTTTTTTCCAGAAATTATATCTAAACAGGGCAGCTCTGAAACTATACGGCACAGGACTGCTGATGGAAGTCATATTATCATTAGGCAAGATTATGAGACGCCGATAATGAGCATGAAACTTGGGACTCTTGGAGGTTTGCGTGAAGAACCGAAAGAATTGGGAGGACTCACAGAGTTGTTTTCTCATGTGTGGGGAGCTGAGACTCAAAGTTTAAATGAAAAAGAATTTTCATCAAAGATGGAAATGTTAGCATCATCACTTTATTCATTTTCTGGTCGTAATACTTTTGGCTTGAGCATGAAAACACTAACTCCTTTTTCTGAAGAAGTATTTGATTTGTGGTCGGAGCTTTTACACAAACCCAAGTTTTCAGCAGACATTTTAGAAAGAGAAAAGTATTTTTTAAATGAGAAGCGGAGAAAACGCGGAGACAGCGCCGCACAGACAGCATTGTTAACAGTGATGAAAAACTTTTTTGTAAATCACCCATATGCAACTGACCTTTTAGGAACTCAAGAATCTAATACAAAAATAAGTGTAAATAGTTTAGAAAATTGTTTTAAAAAATTCATAGGAAAAAATGATGCAGTTGTTAGTTGTGTTGGACCTTTTGATCCAGATATTTGGATTCCTAGAATTGAAAAGGCATTAAACGCACTTCCTGAAACCAAGAAAGTAAATGCAGTTAATAGTGAAAGGTATCGTTATCTTAAAGTTGATAAGAGAATAACAATTGAGGCTGATAAGGAACAAAGTCATTTAGCACTAGTATACCCTGGAGTGACTTTTACTGATGAGGACCAATTTCCGTTGCAATTGATTCAGTCAGTTCTTTCTGGGCAGGGAGGAAGGTTGTTTATGGAGTTGCGTGATAAGGAGTCTTTAGCTTATTCGGTTTCGCCATTGCGCTTTGATGGGATCGATGCGGGATATTTTGGAGGTTATATTGCCTGTTCTCCAGAAAAAACAGAAAAAGCATATGATATGCTTGAGCAAGAGTTTCTGAAACTTGTCGAGAAAGGGATCACAGACGATGAATTGGCCAGTGCAAAGAAAAATGTCTTAGGCCTTCATGATATTGAACTTCAAAGAAATGATTCCATTGCGAATTTTTTCTTATTTAATGAACTTTATCAACAACCCGTCAGTGATTTTGTTGGCTTTAGAAACAAAATTAAATCAGTGAAGTTAGATGAAATTAAAAGAGTGGCTAAGAAAATATTCACTCAACCAAAGCTAACAGTTTTAGTTGGTAAAAATTAGTTTTTACTTATTGTAAAAATAAGTAGTGCTTATATGAAGTGTCTTGTATTGAGAATATAAGGCTCTTTATCTAGAATCTATGCAAAAGTATGAAAATAAACCCGATAGTTGATAAAATAGAATAAGGAAAGAATTTAACAATCGGGTTCTTATGGGACAAAATGAAATTATAATTTCGACAGAAGATTTTTTTTCACAAGCATTGGATGATGCTTTTAAGAAGCAAAAAGCTGTTATACAGCCAGCTGTTAAAAGTTATCTTAGCCAATTACTCCAGTTCTTTTTAAAAGCAGATAATTTATATGATATTTGTGAAGAAACGGGAAACCGTTCACTAGGCACCCTTGCAGAGTTGTATTTAACAGCGGCACAATGTGAAAAAAATGAAAAATCAGTATTATTAAAAAAGCTAGGAGATCGGTCCTTATATCTTGCAGGGTTTTTCTCCTCTTCTTTCAAGAAAAAAATAATTGATATTGATTATTATTTAAAAATGGGTGAAATGGCCTATTACAATTTAGCAGAACTCACAGAAGAAAATAATTTAAGTGAAGTCTATTCTTCTATCGGAAAAAAACTTCCCCTTTTTATGGATAGCTTTTATTACATTAGTCAAAAAGTCTTCATACAAAACAGCGATGACATTTTTAATCTTTATGAGCAACTGAAAGCGGATTCCGAAATTGCTAAAGAAAGGTTAGCGCAGTTAGGTCTACCGACATCAAAACTCAAAGTGAATTAACCAAAGACCGAATAGCGTTCGTTTATTATTTAAGCCATATTTCTGGGGACACTTGAGTTATATGCTAAAAATGTGAAGTTTACTGAAAGTGTTTCAAAAATATTTAATTGTAGTATTTTTCTTAATTGATTTTTAGAGTTAAAAATTATTTTGATAATTTTTTTCAGTTGAAAACTTATGAGCTCAACTTTTTTGGCGTACATGTATAGTTAAAAGAGAGGCTTTTACTGTGTCAGGTATATCGAGGTAATTTAGATTTTTTGAATAATAAAGTTTCAGACGAACTGGGTGGTTTTGGGTCTGAAAATTCACTTTAATTATCCACAGAGTTAGTTTTTGTTACAGTGAGGTGACTAACCCTTGACCACTTTGGCGCAATCAGTGATTATAGTTCGAAAGAGGGTTATATGTTTAATTTTGGATTTACAGAACTACTCCTACTTGGAGTTATTGCATTAATTTTTGTCGGCCCGAAGCAGCTCCCTGAAGTGGCCAGAGTTGTTGCAAAAACACTAAATGAGCTGAAACGAGCAACAGCTGACATTGGTAAAACATTTAATGATACCAAGGAAAGTGTGCTAAACCCTCTGGAAGAGTTGGGTCAACAAGTGAAGGATGAAGTCAGTGACACTGTGGATAGGATCACAGATACTGCAGAGATAGAGAAGTCCTCATCAGGTGACACTCATAATGAAGAGCATAAAGTAACCAGTCATTTTGAAGATAAAGAAGCAGTTAAAGAAAAAACTGGAGATGGGTCAAATGAGTCATGATTCTATTGAGCCAAACCAAACTTTGGTTGATCACCTTACAGATTTACGCTCAGCCTTGATTTGGAGTTTAATATATGTGTTTGTAGGTTTTCTGGCTTGCTGGGCATTTAGTGAACTTATTTTTGATATTGTACGAAGACCAATCAGTCCTTACTTAGGTGAAACAGCGGGTTTGGTGTTTACAGCACCGATGGATAAATTCATGGCGCATATTAAAGTTTCATTTTTGGCGGGAGTCATTGTGACGGCTCCGTTTTGGTTGCATCAAATTTGGAAGTTTATTTCGCCAGCATTGTATCAAGAGGAGAAACGTTACGGTATTCTTTTTATTTTTTTTGGGACGATTCTGTTTTTGATGGGTGTAAGTTTTGTTTATTTTGTGGTATATCCTGCAGCATTTAAGTTTTTGATGGGTTTTGGCGGCGGCGTAGATAAGCCGATGATTACTATATCCGAGTATTTATCTTTTTTTACAACAACAACTTTAGTTTTTGGACTGGCTTTTGAAATGCCGTTGATTTTAACAGTACTAGGTAAACTTGGCGTAATTAGTCACGAGTTTCTTTCATCAAAACGTCGTTATGCTATGGTATTACTGGCGGCAATGTCAGCGATGATCACTCCACCAGATGTTATTAGTATGGTCTTTATGATGATTCCAATGGTTATACTTTATGAAATCTCTGTATTAATGGTTAAACATGTTCAACCAAAAAATTAAGATTCAAAAGTTACTAATGTGGAGCCAGCTTCAACAGTATCGCCTTCATTAAAGAAAACTTTTTTAACAACGGTATCAGCGGAAGCGTTCATTTCATTTTCCATTTTCATGGCTTCCATAATAAGTAAAGGTTGCCCAGCCTTAATTTCATCACCAGCTTTAACAAAAACTTTTAAGATTTTTCCAGGCATTCCTGATGTCAATGCTGCTGAAGAATCTAGTCCACCTCCAGCTTTCAGGCTTTCGTGAAGAAGGCTTTCATCATTAAAAATTTTAACGCTGCGGTAAGATCCTCTACAATAAACATCAATATGTGTATCAGTATCTTTTTTTGTATCAACAAGATAGGAAGTTTCTTTAAAAAGAAAACTGATACTTCCATCTAAAGACTGAAAATCATTTTTACTAATTTCATGATGAACCCATTCGGAATCTTCTTTTTTTAGACTGACATTCCAATGATGCCTTTTCTCTGTAACATTAACTTCATAATTTTTGCCATTAGATTCTGCTTCAAAATGCATATTATAACCTCTTACAGTCTTTTTGTTTGTGTTTGTCGACCCATGTCTTTCCATTTACTTGCAACACTCAATCGGCTTGTATCTCTTTTTTTACTTTCATTAAAAGCCTCAATAGCAGCGCTAATTAAAAAGACATCGTCATCAACAAACATAAAAAGATCTTTTTGTTCCTTAGATGCAATTTCTTGTTCAATAAACTGTGTTGTATAGCTTCCATCAAGAAAAAGCGGATGAGAAAGAATATTTTTATGTAAGATAAGGTTTGTCTTTATTCCTGTGAGCATGAACTCTTCAAGTGCTGCTTGCAACCGCTGGATACATTCACTTCTGTTTTTACCCCAAGCAATGAGTTTTGAAACCATTGGGTCATAATAAATCGGGATTTCATAACCTGTGTAGGCACAGCTGTCAGTTCTGATAAAGGGACCTTGTGGATGACGACAAATTTGAATCTTTCCCGGACTAGGAACAAAAGACTGAGGGTCTTCGGCACATATTCTTAGTTCAATAGAGTGTCCACTTTGAGAGATGCTTTCTTGAGTAAAGGAAAGTGGCTTTTTAGCAGCAACACGTATTTGTTCTTGGACAAGATCTATACCTGTAACCATTTCTGTTACGGGGTGTTCGACCTGTAAGCGAGTGTTCATTTCCATAAAAAAGAACTCTTTAGTTTTATTATCAAAAATAAACTCAATTGTTCCAGCACCTTCATAGGAGATTGACTTTGCTGCTTGAACGGCTACTTGGCCCATTTTTTCTCGGACATCATCAGGAACGGAGATACTTGGTGACTCCTCTATGATTTTTTGATTTCGTCGCTGTACGGAACATTCACGTTCATAAAGGTGAACAACATTACCATGAGTATCACCAAAAACTTGCACTTCAATGTGTTTAGGATTTTGAACAAAACGTTCAATAAAGACTCGGTCATCACTAAAGTAATTTTTGCCTTCTGACTGACAAGCACGAAAGCTACTGGCAAGATTTTTAGGGTCATGAACCACTCGAATACCTTTACCACCGCCACCGGCAGAAGCCTTAATAATAACAGGGTAGCCAATTTCAGCGGCTGCTTTTTCAGCTTCCGCTTGGTCAACAATTGCGCCTTCAGTCCCTGGAACTGTTGGAACATTAGCTTTTTGCATAAGATCTCGAGAGGCTAACTTATCACCCATAACACGAATATTGTCAGGCGTAGGGCCAATAAAAGTTAGACCTTCTTTTTTTAAACGAATGGCAAAATCTTCTTTTTCACTAAGAAACCCATAACCAGGATGGATGGCATCAGCACCAGACTCTTTAGCCACGGCAATAATTTTATCAATGACTAAATAAGATTCATTACTCGGTGCTGGGCCAATACAGTAAGCCTCATCAGCAAGCATAACATGGAGACTGTTTCTATCCGCTTCGCTAAATATAGCAACAGAAGGAATACCCATTGTTCGGCAGGCACGGATGATACGTACAGCAATTTCACCACGGTTAGCTATTAGTATTTTATTAAACATATTCATCTCCTCATCTTTCCTGTCTGAGCTTATAGCGGAATATTTCCATGTTTCTTCGGAGGGTTAGTGTCTCTTTTGTTTTTTAACATTTCAAAAGACTCAATAATTCGTTTTCTTGTGATTGCGGGTTCTATGACCTCATCAATATAGCCAAGTTCTGCAGCAACATAAGGGTTATTAAATTGATTTTCATAGTTTTCGATAAGTTCTTTACGCTTCGACTCTACATCATCCGCTTCTTTAAGGTCATTTCTGAAAACGATATTAACAGCACCTTCAGCTCCCATGACGGCAATCTCAGCATTTGGGTAAGCTAAGTTAATATCTCCTCGAAGGTGTTTAGAAGACATAACATCATAGGCACCACCATAAGCCTTGCGTGTTACTAAAGTGACTTTCGGAACAGTTGCTTCAGCGTAAGCGTAAAGTAATTTTGCTCCATGAGTGATCAATCCATTCCATTCTTGGTCAGTACCAGGTAAGAAGCCAGGAACATCAACGAGAGTCAGTATTGGTATATTAAAGGCATCACAAAAACGAACAAATCGTGCCGCTTTTATACTGGCTTCGATGTTTAAACATCCTGCTAAAACTTGTGGTTGGTTCGCAACAATACCAACGCTACGGCCATTCATTCGTGCAAAGCCAACGCAAATATTCTGTGCGTAGTGTTTGTGAACTTCTAAAAAGTAACCTTCATCAACAACCTTGTTGACAATGTCGAGCATATTATATGGTTTTTTAGAGCTGTCAGGAATAATAGTATTTAGTGACTCTTCGATTCGGTCAGGTGTGTCAGCAGTTGGAAGAACAGGAATGTCGTCTAAGTTATTAGATGGCAAAAAGCTAAGAAGTTCTCGGATCATCAATAAGCAATTTTTATCATTTTCAGTAGCAAAATGCGCAACACCAGATTTTTGATTGTGTGTTAGGGCACCACCAAGCTCTTCTTTTGTGACATCTTCATGGGTCACAGTTTTAATAACGTCAGGGCCAGTAACAAACATATAACTGGTGTCTTTAACCATAAAGATAAAGTCAGTTAAACTTGGTGAATAAACGGCTCCACCGGCACAGGGGCCCATGATTGCACTGATCTGTGGAACAACGCCAGATGCCAATGTGTTTTTTAAAAAGATATCTGCATAACCACCTAATGCTTCAACACCTTCCTGAATTCGAGCACCACCAGAGTCATTTAAGCCAATAACTGGCGCACCATTTTTCATTGCCAAGTCTAAGACTTTTAAAATTTTATTGGCCTGAGTGCGAGACATACTACCGCCATAGACTGTGAAGTCTTGACTGTAGACATAGACTAATTTGCCATTAACTTTACCATAGCCAGTAATTACACCATCTCCTGGTATTTTACTTTTTTCCATACCAAAGTTACGGCAACGGTGAGACACAAAACGGTCGATTTCAACTAGGCTTCCAGGATCAAGAAGTACATCGAGACGTTCCCTAGCTGTTAAACGACCTCCACCTTTGTGTCGTTCAATTCGATCTTTACCACCACCAGCAAAAGCGACATGGTCTTTTTCAGTGAGAAAATTAATTTTCTCAGACGTTGTGTTCATAGTTTTATTTTCAAGCATAAAAATCTCCGTAAAGTTTCAATAAATGGAAAAAAGTTTATCAACTATTGTTAAGGTCGCATTCGTCCGTATAAACGAGGGAAGGGTATTGTCTCACGTACATGTTTTAACCCGCAAATCCAGTTGACCGTTCTTTCTAAGCCTAGCCCAAAACCAGAATGTGGGAAAGAGCCATAACGGCGAATATCAAGATACCATTGAAAGTCTGTCATATCTAAATTATGTTCGGCAATTTTTTTCTCTAGAGTGGCAATACTTTCTTCCCTTTGTCCGCCCCCAATAAGTTCACCATAGCCTTCAGTTGCAAGTAAGTCGCAACTTAATGAATACTTAGGGTCTTTAGGTTCTTCCTTCATATAGAAAGCTTTGATTGCTGTCGGGAAGTGATGAACAAAAACTGGCTTTTCAAACTTAGAGCTAATGATTGTTTCATCTGTACCGCCGAAATCATCACCAATAACAAACTCAGGGTTTTCTTTTTTAATAATTTGGCAGGCTTCATCATAATGAAGTCTGGGGAAAGCTCCTTTGATAGGTTCAAGTTGTGACACATCTCTTTCGAGTGTTTTAAGTTCTTCTTTTTTGTTAGTTATTGTTCTTTGTACAATATACTCTACAAATTGTTCGGCAAGCTCCATATTGTCGTAAAGATCGGCAAAGGCAACTTCTGGTTCAACCATCCAAAACTCATTAAGGTGACGACGCGTTTTCGATTTTTCAGCTCTAAATGTTGGGCCAAAACAATAAACCTTACCAAAAGCAGCTGCAGTGGCTTCCATATAAAGTTGACCGCTTTGCGAAAGAAAGGCTTTTTCATCAAAGTAGTCAGTTTCAAAAAGTGTTGATGTACCTTCACAAGAACTTGGTGTGAAAATAGGTGCATCCGTAAGAGTAAAACCACGTCCATCAAAAAAATCTCTAATTGCAGCAATAATTTCGGCACGAACACGGAGAATCGCATGTTGTCTTTTTGATCTCATCCAAAGGTGCCGGTGGTTCATTAAATAATCAACACCATGTTCCTTTGGTGAAATAGGGTAGTTTTCAGATTTTCCAATAATAGAAAATTCAATAGCGCCTAGTTCAAAACCACCTGGGCTTCTTTTTTCTTCTCGAACAACTCCAGTTAGTTTAACACTGCATTCTTGAGTGAGGTCTTTAAAAGCATCAAAGGATTCGATTTCACACTCGCCTTTAAAGAAAATACATTGGCAAAGTCCACTACCGTCACGCAGTTGCAGGAATTTAATCTTCCCGGATGATCGAGTGTTGTAAACCCAACCTCTTAGTTCAACAGTTTCCCCAACATGGTCTTTAAGGTCAGAAATAGATACATACATAGTTTCCTCCAAATAGGAAAATCAAGTTTAAACGTAATAAGTAGTGTTTTGAAGTTAATGACCCTATAGGGGCTAAAAACCTTTTTCAAGGGGGAAAAGATAACAAGGGAGACTGTTTTTGGGGAACCGCAGCGCACCACAAATATTTTGTAGAAAGTGAAGGAAAATGACACGTTAGACCGTATTCCGTCGTGGATGAATGGAGGATGTGAAATAGGGCTCTTGAAAGTATATAATATAAATACAAAGCAGTTAGGCACTGCTTTGTATGGGCTTTTTATCGGAAGAGTGTAGTTCGCTAGCCTTCCTGAATAATCTCAGCATCAAGTAGTTTTGAGTTGGGAAGTAAGATTCTGTCTCCTGATTCCGTTTCCAACTGAAAAGAAAGAGGTGTTACTTCTACTAAAACACCAATATAAGGGCCAACGGTGACTTTTTTCCCAAGATCAAGATTATCTTTTAAATAAAAACCTGAAATTAAGTTTTTAGAAACGTCACGTGTTCCTAGTCCTAATGAAAGTGAAAGAGCTATTCCAGCAGAGACAACGAAGATTTGAATAATTTGAGTTAAGAAATCCGTTTCTATTTTAAGTTGTTCTAAAGCTAAAAGGCCACCAATCATGAGTAATGAAAAGTAAGCAATGGAAGCCAAGGCTGGCCCCATATTTAAGTTCATAGAATCAGAAGCCTTTAAAATTGCTGTTTTAACAAAATGACCTCCCATTGAAGCAAGAAAAAAGACGATAAGAGCTCCAACTATATTAGGAATATAGAGAATAAACTTATCTAGAGCTGAAGTGAGTGCAGCAAGGTTGAGGACATCTGCGGATGTCATAATAAATAGTAAAAAAATGAAACTGGAGAGCATTTTAGCAAGTAATTGGGAGAGGTTTGGTGAGAGTTTCCAAGAAACAAGCAGATCAGAGAGTCCAATTTTATGGCCAAGAGTATTAAGTCCTAGTCTGTTTAAAGCTTTTTCAACTAAAGCTTTTACAAATTTTGAGATATAGTAGCCAAAAATGAGTAAAAAAAGTGCTGAGAAAAGGCTGGGAGCAAATTCAAGCACATTTTGCCAAATATTGGTTAAATTATTAAGTAGGCTAGTTTGAATAGAGTCAAAGTTCATTATTATTACTCCTAAAGTGTCTTTTAATCATTTTTTGACGTGGGTTTATTTTTTCGTTGCGATAGAACAGGGCTAAAAAAGCTAACAATAATCATCCAAATTTTTACCATACCAAACTCTATAAATACTTTGCTGTTCTCTTGTCTATTGAGCCTATCTATTACTTTTTTGTTGAACTTCTGCGGGTTTACATTTGTTTTCCTGTCTTTATTCAAAAGTTCGCGTAGTTTATTATCGTCCATAATTCATCCTTTAAACTTTCCTCATAAAAGACAATGCCATCGTCTTATCGTTGCAATTATAATTAAACAAACGATATTTGTCATTTTGAAAATACAAACTTCTCTTATTTGACTCAGGTAGAAAGAGAAGGGTCACAAATAGTTCCTATTGTTGCGTAAGTAGGTTTCTGAGAGCTTATCTCTAGTTCTTTTTAGTCTCATTTTGGTTGCACTTTCGCCTAGCCCAAGCTGTTGAGAAATCTCTTTAATTGAATATTCAACGATATAATAGAGGTAAATAAGCTTTTGTTCTTGCTCATTTAAGCCCTCAAAGAGGCTTGTCATAATTTCTTTTGACTGTATGGGGTCTGGAGCTTCTTCAGGACCATCAGAGAGGTTGAGTTCAATGGCTATTTGATTTTTGATTTCTTGTTGTTTTTTTAGTTTTTTGAAATGATCACGACAAATGTTCATAGTTATTTGAATTAACCAACTTTTGAATTGTTCTGGCTTTTGTAATGAATGTAGGTAGTTAAATGCTTTAATAAAGCTCTCTTGTGCAAGATCTTCGCTTGTTGCAGAAAAGGAGAAAAAGCGAGAGCACACTTTAAGGATGAGTTTTTGGTATCGCATTAGGAGAACTTCAAAAGCTCGGTTTTTTAGGCTTGGTTGAGAACGAATAATGACAATGATATCAGAGTCTGAGAGTTTATTAAGCTCTTGAAAGGTCATAGGCTCGTTTATTCCTGAAGGTGTTTAAATAGTATTTTGCTTTGACCTACTATATTTTACAAATAGTGGTGCAATATATAAAAAACTTCATTTCTAAGGTAAACTAAAAATGACGTAGAGTGCAAGGAAACAAGAGAGTTTATTCATTACTATTGCTTTGAGCGAGGAACTCAAGGGCGGCTTTGATATTAAGGTGACCTGTCGTTTTGTTTAGATAATCACTGTTTACTTCTACAGAATAAAGCAATGCATTTTTAAGCTCTTGAGTTGAGGCCAAAGGGTAGGCAGTTTGTAATAAAGCTAATGCACCAGTAACAAATGGCGCAGACATACTTGTACCACTATGAATTCCTAAATTTTGCTCAGGAAGAGTACTAATGATTTGGCTGCCAGGCGCGAAGAGATCAACTGTAGAAATTCCAAAGTTTGAAAAATCAGACATATTTAAACTTTTACCTATTGAACCGACCACAATTTGAGACGGGCTTTGGTAGTTCGCTGGGTAATCTGGATATTGATCGAGATCTTGGCCATCATTTCCAGCAGCAGAGACAAAAAGAATATTGAGTGCTTCTAAGCTTGCGATTTTATCTCTTAAGCTTTTTACACAATGTCCACCTCCCCAGCTAGCGTTAATTATTTTTGCTCCTCTCTGAATGGCATAATCAATGGCTTTCAAGGCATATTCCGTTGTTCCACCATTATTTTTAGAGATAAAGGGGATGGGGATAATTTGTGCTAGCGGAGCAACTCCCTGCATGTATTCAGGGATGATTTCTTTATCTTGGTGATAGGAAGAAATAATACCAGTAACATGAGTTCCATGGTTAGAATAATCATCGGTGTCATTTGGAAAAAAATTTGGACCGATGAGGTCATCAACATAACCGTTTTCATCATCATCAATTCCGTTGTCTGATTTATCATTGCCGTCGCTATCTATTCCAACTTCACCAGGGTTTTCGATAAAGCTTTGGTTGAGCAGTGGGTGTGCAATATCAATACCTGTGTCGATAATAGCGACAAGGCTGTCCTGCCCCCAGTTATCATTTTCCCAGGCAGTAGTGACTTGAATGGCTTGGAGTGCCCATTCATTTGTAATTTGTTTAGGTTCAAAATTCATATTTTTTTGAGCAGGAATATGTGAAAGTTTATAGTGAGGTTCATAATAAAGGATTTCATTTTGTCGGGGCGTAATTATAGTTTCTTCTAAGGTTTTACGGTCAATGCTTTTGTAAACAGTAAAAGATTTATCTTTCCACTGGATAATGTATTCGTTAGAAAGAGATGCATCAGCACATTCAATAGTTTGAGACTCAACAAATATTTTTTTTGTTGCTGCCTTTTCGCCACAAGAAGTAAAAAGAAGAAATAAAGTAATGATCGACAAACGAGCAAAACAAAGCAATGAGAACCTCCATGTTCTAATGTTTGTTTGGTCTCAGAAAAAGTGAGACTGTTCTATTATTCTATCAGAAAGCTTTGGTATAAGAGAATGGACTTAGGTAGGTATTAAGTGTGGGGTGGCAGATTGAGGTTCAAAAAACAATTTTCTTAAATTTATTGCCATGTAAAAAAACGAGAAAGGGAGGTGTACGGAACTCATAAGTTCTATCGCCAGAACTCAAGCTTTAAAGGCACCTGGGCTGCGAGCTCTGACCAGGCTAAGGTATATTAAGTTTCTAAAATTAAGTCAGCATGTTGGAGTAGCACGAGTGCTTGGTGCTTGAATTCTTCTTTTCGAATTATGTGGCACTCTGAAGTTTTAAATAAAATTTCCATGTCTGTAGCACCCTCTTCTCTATATTCATATTTAGACGACTTTGGACCTTTTTTTTAAACTTTGAGTCCACCTATTAGGTTGGTATTTTATGATCTAAACACCATAAACTTATATCTGTGGTATAAAGTCTTTTAAAACATTACAAAACTGAGACTCAACACGTTTAGCAACTAACTTGACATCATCATGGGAGAGGGGAGTTGACGAGATGCCTGTGCATAAATTGGTTATACAGCTAATTCCAGTAACTTGAGCACCCATGTGGCGAGCGACAATAACTTCGGGAACAGTACTCATGCCTACGGCGTGCCCGCCAATGGTTTTCATGAATTGAATTTCTGACGCCGTTTCATAAGTCGGTCCACTGACTCCACAGTAGACACCTTCAGAAAAAGGAACTTCGTGTTGAGCCATATTTTGACTCAGCTTTTTGCGTAGCAGAGAAGAATAGGGTTCGGACATGTCAGGGAATCTTGGTCCCCAGCTGTCTTCATTGGCACCAATGAGTGGATTCGTGCCAGTTAAGTTGATATGGTCTTTAATAATCATAAGGTGCCCTTCGGCCATATCATCGCCCATGCCTCCAGCGGCGTTTGTAATGATAAAGTTTTTCACACCTGATGTGATTAAAGCACGTGTTGGTAAAGTTACAGAATTAAGGCTATGTCCTTCATAAAAATGAATACGACCTTGAAGGACGGCGAGAGGAGTGTTGTTCACTTTGCCGAAGATAAGCTTTCCAGGGTGCCCCTCAACATGGGATGGAGAAAAATGGGGGATTTTAGAAAAAGGTATAGATATTTTGTCGTCCATTTGATCGACAAAACCAGCTAATCCGGAGCCTAAAGTGAGTCCAATTTTTGGAAAGGATGGAGTGAGTGAGGAAATGTAGGCACTGGCTTCGTTAACTTTCTCTAATATTGTTTTCATAAAATTATCCTTTCGATAAGTTTAGGGAGTTGCTCTGGAGGTTTTGTTGAAAGAGTAATGCATTTTATTAACTCACTTTCTAAAACAGAAAAGTCATACTTTGAGTCACAGTAAAGGTCAAAAAGCAGGTCGCCGCTATTTATTTTTTGCCCGACTTTTACGTAGCAACCGAGCCCAGCACTTGGATCAATAGTATCAGTCATTTTTCTTCTTCCAGCGCCTATTTG
>CANNZV010006864.1:0-14621 GCA_947561585.1 Caprella mutica | reverse complement strand
CATCATCTACAGTGTATACAGGCCTCATCATCTACAGTGTCTACAGGCCTCATCATCTACAGTGTCTACAGGCCTCATCATCTACAGTGTCTACAGGCCTTACCATCTACAGTGTTTACAGGCCTCATCATCTACAGTGTCTACAGGCCTCACCATCTACAGTGTCTACAGGCCTCATCATCTACAGTGTCTACAGGCCTCATCATCTACAGTGTCTACAGGCCTCACCATCTACAGTGTCTACAGGCCTCATCATCTACAGTGTCTACAGGCCTCATCATCTACAGTGTCTACAGGCCTCATCATCTACAGTGTCTACAGGCCTCATCATCTACAGTGTATACAGGCCTCATCATCTACAGTGTCTACAGATCTCATCATCTACAGTGTCTACAGGCCTCATCATCTACAGTGTCTACAGGCCTCATCATCTACAGTGTCTACAGGCCTCATCATCTACAGTGTCTACAGGCCTCATCATCTACAGTGTCTACAGGCCTCGTCATCTACAGTGTGTACAGGCCTCATCATCTACAGTGTCTACAGGCCTCATCATCTACAGTGTCTACAGGCCTCATCATCTACAGTGTCTACAGGCCTCATAATCTACAGTGTATACAGGCCTCATCATCTAAAGTGTCTACAGGCCTCATCATCTACAGTGTCTACAGGCCTCATCATCTACAGTGTCTACAGGCCTCATCATCTACAGTGTCTACAGGCCTCATCATCTACAGTGTCTACAGGCCTCATCATCTACAGTGTCTACAGATCTCATCATCTACAGTGTCTACAGGCCTCATCATCTACAGTGTCTACAGGCCTCATCATCTACAGTGTCTACAGGCCTCATCATCTACAGTGTCTACAGGCCTCATCATCTACAGTGTCTACAGGCCTCATCACCTACAGTGTCTACAGGCCTCATCATCTACAGTGTCTACAGGCCTCATCATCTACATTGTCTACAGGCCTCACCATCTACAGTGTCTACAGGCCTCATCATCTACAGTGTCTACAGGCCTCATTATCTACAGTGTCTACAGCCTATAAGTTTCTATATTTACGTTAAAATCCCCAATCGAATACATATAATAAGATATCGAATAAATATATAATCAATAATAATAAATTACATCACTTCAAGTAACAATATGATTCTCAAAGTTCAAATTCACTCTCCCTAAAATTATTTCTCAGATATCAATGTAAATAGCATATAAAATAGTTATTCGAATAGCATATAATATAGTTATTTGAATGGTAGTGAATATAATATCTATTGAGTTGAAGACACTTTTACTCACAGTGTGATATATACATACGGGGTCAATGATTGGAAATACAGTCACACATAGCTCTACAGTGTGCTGTATACAGTACAGTCACCTCTATGAGCTCTACAGTCTGCTGTAGAAAGCACTGTCAATAACTGCTTCTAACTGTACAATCAGTTATTTAAATATCTGTTTACAATGCATGTTGTTTGGTGAGGTCAGGTTGTTATGTGTTCGATGGTACGGCGGCAGAATTTATCTCAGTAACTTGTACAGGGAGGGCACTAGGACATGATAAAACGGAAAGAAACGATAGGAACGGAACACTAGTGATTAGAACTAGTATGTCAGGAACTATGTCAGACACTAGTATACTAGTATAGACAGTATACCATGGTAGCTAGAATATTCAGTCTAAAATAATGTAGCATTGTCCCAGTTAAAAATACAGTATATGTTATTTGTACGATCATTTCTATTGAATGTATATCAGTTATACGTCTGACAGTATTGCACACAGTGAACCTATTTCTGCCCACTATATAGGCAGCACATACATATATGTTTATATCATCACAGTTATCATACAGAGTATTTTCATAGAGCATAAAATTACTGTTTGTTCAATGTAACATAATTATACAGGGTGTTTCATGAAAATGTGCCTACTTTTGAAAGTTCATATTTTTGGTTCAAATCGATTTCACTGGAATCTGTTTTTAGAATATTACTGAGATAATCTGTATCTCTGAGAATCGGTAGAGTTACAAATAAAAAATAAGTCATAAGAGGATATAAAATGGGTTACAAAATGAGAGAAATTCTGTGTTTCAGATTTTTATTTGGCAAAATGTTAGAATCTACAAATTTATTTTCCTACTAAATTTAAACCTTTGAATCTTTGATAAAAGTAACAAATAAATCATTTAACTTAACCATTATCTAAACTGGTATTTAAAGATATCCTACCGCATGTTCGCCGTTGCGCTCAACACAAGTAATTGTTCGATACCGCATGTCGTTCACTGCTCGTTTAATTACTTGACGTTCACTATTTCCTATATTTCGACTGTTCCTATATTCGACGACGAAATATTTCCAACGATGGGGCAGGTGTCTCGTAGACTTGAATTTTACGATGGCCCCATAGGAAAAATTTGCCTGGGGTGAAATTTTAACTTGAGGTTCATTCAACATCTTACCCTGTCCAAGAACCAGTTGACCAAATACTTCTTGCAATTTGCCTAAACAAAACATATCTGAACTGAGGATCATAAGTTTGATTTATTAAAGGAATTACGGGATGTTTATAGCAATATCCAATGGTTTAATAATAAAATTCAATGGTTTAAATTTTGTAGGAAAATAAATTTGTAGCTTTTAAAGTTTTGCAAAAAAATCTGAAACACGGAATTTCACTCTAATTTTAAACCCTTCTTTCTACTTCTTTTGACTTCTTTTTTATTTCTCACTATACCGATTATTAGAGATAAAGATTATCTCTTTAATACACTGCAAACAGATTTCAGATATCTCGATTTGAACCGACAATATGAGCTTTCAAAAATAGATAGATTTTAATGAAACACCCTGTATAGATCAAAATATCAAACTAATTATTTTTAATTATAACGCTAGAAATACTTTATTATATTCAGCATTTAATTATTAATAGTTCATTTCTGAAGATAAACAGACTTTTTTATACACGTACATGAAGATTGTTCTGGAACGTTTTGTAAAATTAAACAACGCCATCTATCAGAAGTTCACTGAAACTTAAATTAACTACTAAAAACCTCTTTATTTGAAAAAAACAGTTATTTCAGTTAAAGTATTTCATATCAGGACTAATCAATGTTTATTTATCATATTATGTTAAAATATTTAAATCAAAATTAGTCGCATACCTAGCTATTTTTTCTTGTTTTTAATGGAAATATATCGTCTTTTTAAACAAAACAAAAAGTGATGTGGAATGGGGAAAATTGATGGGGAATGGAAAGAAAGAGATGGAGAAAATTGATGGGGAATGGAAAGAAAGAGATGGAGAAAATTGATGGGGAATGGAAAGAAAGTGATGGGGAATGGGGAAAATTGATTGGGAATGGAAAGAAAGTGATGGGGAATGTGGAAAATTGATGGGGAATGGGAAGAAAGTGATGTGGAAAGGGGAAAATTGATGGGGAATGGGAAAAAAGTGATGGGAAAAGGGGAAAATTGATGGGGAATGGGAAGAAAGTGATGTGGAAAGGGGAAAATTGATGGGGAATGGGAAGAAAGTGATGTGGAAAGGGGAAAATTGATGGGGAATGGGAAGAAAGTGATGGGGAATGAGGAAAAGTGATGGGGAATGGGAAGAAAATGATGGGGAAGGGAGAAAATTGATGGGGAATGGGAAGAAAGTGATGGGGAATGGGAAGAAAGTGATGGGGAATGGGAAGAAAGTGATGGGGAAAGGGGAAAATTGATGGGGAATGGGAAGAAAGTGATGGGGAATGGGAAGAAAGTGATGTGGAAAGGGGAAAATTGATGGGGAATGGGAAGAAAGTGATGGGGAATTTTTTAAAATGCCGTTACAATTTTGTCAAACTAAGTGTTAATGAATGATCAAGACGTATAAGTGGATTAAAATAAATTTGATTGCAATCAACAAAATTGGTTTAATTAACCTTTTTGTAAACAAAATTTTGAAAAATCCATAATAATGTTTTCAGTACTGTATAGTGTATATACATATATATCTATCTAACATACTGCAGTAATAAATCTAGTAAAATATTTTGATATTTATAGGGTAGAATTCCTTAAAAACTATGTTAAAACACCATATTTCTACATTCAAACGCGATGCTGTTTTGATGACGTCAAATAATTTTGTCCCCCGAAAATTAGAAAATTTTATAGTACGTTTTAGAATACGTCATATAAGTAACTTTATCTTGAATGTGACGGACAGATAAGAAAGTAACCTATACGATACGCACGGGGTTATATTGATACTAGTGTATTTGCCCGCTAAAAATAACGGGTCTTCAATAGTTATTTATTACCCGTTCTTAAGTTATTTTTAGTAAATAAAAATTAAAATTAAAAAATTCTGTATAAACTGATAATTATTTCATAAATAAATACATTTAAAAAGTGAATAAAAACAGGGGAATTTAAATATGAAGTCAATATATTCCCGTGCGTATCATAGTTACATTCTTCATGTTTTATACCCACAGTGTAAAAGCGGACACCAAATAAATAAACACACTAAGGAAATTATTAGTATAGATGATATTCAAATTTCCCTATTTTTCAATTTCTAAATCTATTTTAACAAGGATACATATAAAATGGGTTTAACAATAATTTCTTCAGAGTCAAAAACGCTGTGAAAACGATGTGAAAAAACGCTCGTGTGACATTGCACCAAGACAAGTGGTGAGTCAGTGGCCAAAATTATATCGCGTCTTGCGGGACGCTAAAATCCTTATTTTTGGGTCACATGACTGGCAATCTAGCGTCAGTTTAATCGAGAAATGATATAACTGAAACAAAATTTAATGGAGAAATGATATAACTGAAACAAAATAAGGTTTTACACCGTCTTCCTTAGCGTCCTGCAATCGCTGCAACACTTCCTCTCTCTAGATTAGTTTATCATAACTCTATGCACTAAAAGTAACCTAATAACGGGTAATAAGTTGGTATTGATAATGACCAGTTATTTTTAACGGGCAAGTACAATCACCCGCATTAATAGTTTGCTTATATTTATTTGTCTGTCTGTCTGTCACGCTTTAAGTAATTTTCAGATACAAGGTTAAAGGCTGATTCACAGATCACCGATATCCGTCCGGCACGTCACCGGTCAGTGATTTTCTATCACTGAGGAGAACCGGTACTGTGTGAATGTGTCCGTTGAAATTAAAGTAACGATATATTTTTTCACTGACACCGAATCACTTAGAGGAGAGTGACGGAGACGGACCGGGAACGCGCCGGACGGATATCGGTGATGTGTGAACAAGCCTTTAATATGATAACAAGTGGTAGCATGAATACCAGTTCTTATATGAGTGCAATAAATGGTTTCATTGACTGAGTTAGAAATTATTTATAATCTACAGTGGTAGCTTAGAAAGAACTATTTGCAACCTCTGTCATAAAATGTATATACTCTATCAGTCTATGTCTATGATATAATTATAATATCATCGTCATTATTCAATCAATAACTTCATTCAAATCTTGAGGTCATAGAAAAAAGAGTGGACGGTTAAATCACACTAATATGGATATCAGATAGTGATACAACCGGTTCTAGGTATATTCAACCCCGGTATATTCCACCCCGGTAAATTCCATCCCGGTATATTCCACCCTAGGTATATTCCACCCCGGTAAATGCTCATTTGGTGGGAAATAAAAAGTCAAAGAATATATTTTTAGATGGCTATTTGTTAAATACTAAGTAGTTATGAGAAATAAGTCAGACGATATCCTGGGAGATTTGGACAATATTTAGAGGTAGCTCAAGTCAATTTAAATTTTATCCTAATAGACCAAGATACAAATTAAAATTATATGTTAGATTTATTTAAAAGTTTAGTTGTTGAGCAAGTTAATGTCAATTCCTTCTTAACATGAAACTGCAGTATATGCTCGCCTTTTACAACAATGTTGGAAGAGGTGTTATGCTTATAAATTGCTGTTTTGGATTCTAGGACTAATCTTCCGTGGTCAAAATCTCTCTATGGAAAATAAGGCAATAATATCCCCAGTCTTAAAACCCTGTGCAATAATTTCCACCTCCTGTTTAAAAAATAATAAGCATGTAAAAACTCTCGATGTAAAAAATAGTCTTCGGTCAAAAACTATTTTACACCACTTTTACTCCAAGTCAAAATACCAAATTCAAAATAAAAATAAGTTAACACGAAGTACTCTATGACACCATCTTACATTTAATATCACTGTTGTGTTAGTGATAGTGTAGATAATCAACTCGTGATTGAAAAACTATAAATACCTCAACTGATAAAGAGCGTTCACACAACCTTCCCCTCTGCTGTTCTTTCACATGTGTAGTGAAAAATAAATACTTACAGCTTGTGATTGATCAGCAAAAGGCCTAATTTGCTACAATGAAAATGCAAGTTACATAGTATTATATAAAAGATTAATAAATGATTAATATTTATAACTAACAAACCTAACCCGTAAAGTGGAGTGGAATTTACCGGGGTGGAATATACCTAGGGTGGAATATACCAGGGTGGAATATACCGGGGTGGAATTTACCGGGGTGGAATATACCTAGGGTGGAATATACCAGGGTGGAATATACCGGGGTGGAATTTACCGGGGTGGAATATACCGGTCACCGATACAACCATATACAGTTATGATATACACTAGAGAGAGGTAGTAATGCAGCGGTTGCAGGACGGTGAGAACGACGGTGTAAAACCTTATTTTGTTTCAGTTATATCATTACTCCATGGAACTGACGCCAGATTGCCAGTCACGTGACCCCAAAATAAGGAATTAACCGTCCTGCAAGACGCGATATAATTTTGGCCACTAGTTCACCGCTTGGATACAACTGAGAACACGTTATTCTTAAAAGTTGAAGTACACTAGTTGTATTTAAATACTGATAAAAGTCGTATCCTGTATAGGTACGAATTCAGATTAGAAACTTATATTTCTTATTAAATTAAATGTTGTAAAGTTAAGAAGGTAGATTCTTGACTGTGTATTTAATGAACTTTTTGCAACTTTTGTCCTTTGCAGAAAATTTATGTTACATTGCCTAAAAATGATGTCCTACCAAACAACGAAGGATTTCTAGTAAAAAAAAAAAACATTTAAAAAAATTGCTAATCAACATACGTAGTTTGTTTATCTATATTACTAGAATTTTTTAAATTTAATTAATTAATTTCCATATGAATTTTACGTGTATATTACATTAGGTAGATTTTTTTTAGAAAGGGGAGTCAAGTCAAATTTATTTAATCAAAGCAATGGAGTGTCACAGATATACTACAACTAGATGACGGACACTCGCAGAGCGCATACCTTCGCCGCCGCTTATAGATGACGTAGACCATCCAATAATCCTCGATATATAAATGACCTTGACCCTCCAATAATCCTCGAGTTATAAAGGACCTTGACCCTCCAATATTCATCGAGTTATAAATGACCTTGACCCTCCAATATTCATCGAGTTATAAATAAGGATAAGGATATTTATTGAAGAAAAGTATAAAAAAAAATCTACAATTCAACAAGCCCCCTATATAATTTCTAGAAAAGAAATTATATATGACCTTGACCCTCCAATATTCCTCGAGTTATATATGTCCTTGACCCTCCAATAATCCTCGAGTTATAAATGACCTTGACCCTCCAATAATCCCCGAGTTATAAATGACCTTGACCCTCCAATAATTCTCGAGTTATAAATGACCTTGACCTTCCAATAATCATCGAGTTATAAATGACCTTGACCTCCATTTGCTCCAAAAAATATTAATTAAAAAGATCATATTTCAATACAAAACATAAATTTGTTAGTAATTTTACATAACTTTCAGTTTTAAAAGTTATCTACAATCTCTTAAATATGAAAACTGAGAGCTGGGAGAAGTGACAGGGGGAAATAAATGGGGAGAAGGTGACGGAGGGAAATAAATGGGGAGAAGGGGACGGAAGGAAATAAATGGGGAGAACAGGACGGGGAGAAACAAATGGGGGAGAAGGTGACGGAGGGAAGTAAATGTACGTTTTTCGAGATTCTGTTTTCACATTCTCGTAGAGAACAAGACATAACACCCCGGGTGATACTCCCAGGGGAGAGCTGCGACTATGGCAAATTTGTCAGGGGCACAGAAAGTGTAGTGAAAGAGCCAGACTACCACTTAGAGTTTGTTGTAATCATATCGGATAACTATTGAAGGAGTAGTAACGATTCTCCCAAAATCCCCAACAATCAGGGGGGTGTTCTTAGGGGTGACAGGACAATAACCCCCCGTGCAAAAAAACCCCGCGGTCAAAAAACCGTGCAATAAGCCCCCCGTGTAATAAACCCCCCGGACAAGAACCCCCCAAGCAAAAAACCCTCGGTGCAAAAAACCCCCGGTCGGTATAAATAGCCTAATTCAATTTTATTAATTTTCATTAATTTTTTATTGATAAAATTACTATATGCTATAAATATAAAGAGATATAGTGCACCTAAGGTTAGGTTAGCGGTCCAATTGGGGGGGTTTGGGGGGGGGGGTGGATAGTGGCAAAATGTATACTGTACTTATTTTTACTATAAAATAGGTAATTGAGTATACCTTATTTTGCAAAAAAATGTTGTCATATTTTCGAAGAAATTGTAATAGTTATTGGTTCGCATTGAATAATGTTTAATATATTAATAAAAATGAATTATGTTATTTATATAGACCGGGTTTTTTTGCACCGGAGTTTTTTTGCTTGGTGGGTTTTTGTCCGGGGGATATTCGTCCGGAGGGTTTATTGCACGGGATGGGGGGGGGAGGCTTGTCCGGGAGGTATTTTGCACGGGGTTTTTTGACCGCAGGGTTTTTTTTGCACGGGGGGTTATTGTCCTGGAATCGTTTAGCGGGTCGCAGCAAAAATATGGAGATTGATTTTAGATAATAAAAAGAAAATGTTTTATTTTTTTTATTTTCGTCACCCTCCCCCCTTAAATGTCAATTCTGAGTAGGAATTATTGGTTTGCCGGCGGTGATCAGGTCAAATTCGGATTCAGCATATTATTTTACTGCCTAGGACGAATTTCCCTGCTTTTCTGCAGAACTGAACATCTTTTTCACCCATCCGCCCCACTACAAGAGAGAAATGAGTATCGATACATTTGCTCATTCAAAAGCTCCTCTTGAAATTAAAATTAAATGTACGATATGAATATTTAAATTTGTAATTGAAAACATTGAATGTACACTATATATATAACGCATCTTGGTCACATGATTTTGGTAAAATCGAACCAGGATGTATGTTACAAAATGGTGGAAAAACGAGAAGCCGGCAATCAGGTTCGGGACAAAAGAACAAAGGAAGGTGACCATGGAAAATAATCCATAGGCCAAGAATAGGCCTAAATCATCTACTGGATTCGTTATTTAAAGAAAATCTAGATCCTATGAGAATTATACATAGCAATTTTTCCTCATGCAAATAATGTCAAAAAAGTTTCCAATCTGCAAGCCCAAGAATTGACCTTGTTCGAATTTGCGGTTGAATTTGAAACTACTATATAGTTGACGACATCTAGGTTAGTATTTTGTAAAGTAAATGAAAGTATATAAAAAAAGGTTAAGTAATATATGGACTAGCATCAATTGTGTAATTTAAACAAAAAACAATACTTCTGGAAAAGAGGATAATAAGAATCTAGGTTCAATAATTGATTTAATAAATAGTGGAAGGTTAGTTAGTACCATCTCCAATTATTAGAATAATTATATCAGATGTATGTAATGATTACTTTGAATATTATAATAAAATCAAGTTCAAAATAATAAGTAATCATATTATTTATTTAGGCGTATCGATGTAAGATAAATATTTTTTCAGTCTAGCTTATTTTACAGTAATTCAGAGAATAAACTAGAGAAATACCTACAGTTTAGTCTAAAGCACTTCTAATCCTAAATTAAATTATTTAGTAGTGCTTAAGTGATGTATGTGAAATACTTCAATCTAATTTCAATCTATCTAAAAAAAGATTATTTTATTTAAATCTAGCAATCTGGTAAGGTTAAACCGTCATCTTGGGAACTAGCGCAGTTTCTACCACCGTATATCAGAAATTTATAAATCTTAGATTTTTCAGAATTATTTAATATAACTAAATCATGTAGTTTGCCAACATTCAAGTTATATCTATTATTCACAGCATAGTTAGTCAAAAATTGTGTATGTTAGATCAGATCTAGAACTGTATGACTTTACAGATAACCCTGGTCAGGTCATTTTACGGTAGAATTTTGTTAGGTAGGTATTTGAGAGTTTCTAATTAAAATATCATAAATAAGGTACATCGTACATTCAAATGAGGCTTAGCGCGGATAGTTAATTACTTCCAACAGTATACTTCCGTTACTTAGTTCGAAATATTCTCATTTAGTTGAATTCCTTTCCAATATATGTTCAGGGTACATCAAATTTGTAAGATGAGACGGACATTATTTAAAAATTTCTTGAACTTCTTTGTCTACAACTTAAAGTAACGATTTCGAAAATTATATACGTGATAGTTTGAAGATATGCCAAATTACAACAGTTCGACATAACCGGAAGGTGTTCAGTAAACTCTACCTGGGTTTGATAAAATAATCAGACCGACGAAAAGGTAGAATTTATATCTTCAACATTTAAAGTCAAATAACCCATTACACTACGAAATATCGAAAGTGAATAGGATTTCAGATGATATTTTATATCTAGATTTGATATAAAGAGTTACTGCATAAATGTGAATTGCTATAGGAATGAACATCTATGTTTTTTCAAAATAGAATAATTGTCCTGGCGACATCCTTTGAAGATTAGTGTTATCTTTATACATCATTTAAAAAAGGATCTTTCGCATAGAACTTACTCAAATTTTGTACTGTTTTATTGTATAATTTATAAATAATATTGCTATGATAGATCCTTAACAGCAATGTAGTGTACAGTGCTTATAAAGATTCCTGGGAACGGATCAGAAGATATTATAGGAAGTGGCTTCACGCTTGTTCTTATAAATTCTACAGAAGGTTTAGTGGTTTGAAATTTATAGATCCTATTGTTTTCAAAACTATTTATAGATTTGTTATTCAGTTATTAAACTTACTACTGAAGTACAAAAGGTTGAAGTTTTGGACATGTGAATGGTGTTCGGTTAAGCGATAGCGTTTAGTATCTTAATTTTACGAGATGGTAAACATGACTTGTTTTCTGTATACCATTTTGAAAACCTCAAATACGATAAATGTGTGTGGTGTGATCACACATTTTACTGAAATGAAAACGATATGAAAAAACAAATCAGAAAACACCAATTTGCAAATTTTCTTTGCTCTGTCAAAATCGTAAACTTTCTATTTGTTTGAAAATTACAAATATACGTCGGCTATTTACCAGAAAATGATTTATGAACTGTTTTACATTCATTATCTTAATGACCTTTGAGACTAACTGTATGGAATGGAGTTCATTGACCATAATTTTTTGAGAATCTATTAGCAAAACAATGAAATATCAGTGACGCTAATCTAATAATGATAAGAATTAGACCTAACTACTTTCATACTAAGGAATGGTTTCGACAAGATGGCGTCAAACTTAAGACTTAAGAGTCTTGAAGTACCAACCGCGACACACAGATGGTCAGATTTTCTTCGTTGAGAATCTCTTAATGCTTTTAAAGATAAGGATATTTATTAAAAAAGATCACATAAAAAAAACGAATGGAAATATATTAAATTTTCATTTTCAAGCCTTTCTATAAAGTCCTTTTAGATGATAGGACTTTTTCGGGCTTAATAACATTGCATTAATTAAGTTAATATGAAATTTCGTAATCTAATATTCTTACCTAATATTCATATAAGATGTATTAAGATGCATCATAAAACTAACTTGTAAGATTAGAAAAATCTGGCGACGTTTTATTTTTAACCTATTTATATACGAAAACTGGAAAAATGTTAGCATCTGGAACATTAATACCTAGAATTTATATGGCTAGACAACCTTTGTTTAGCAAATTTTTTTGATGAACAAACTCCCGAAAAAATGAATAAAATTAGACTTAGCGAAGGTTTATTGAAAGGAGGATATTTAAATTGGGAGTTTTTTCTTTATTTGGCTATTGAAATGATATATTCTGTATGATAGCCATAATTTGATAGACAAAGTTTTACTAATTACCTAATTTGAAAATATAACTGAATATCTAGCCTCGTACGGGGTTCAGAAGACAGGCCTATATTGAAATATACAATTGAGATATGTTGGAATTTGAAAACAATAGACCTAGTACAATAAAACCCACACTTTATGAGTGATTGAAATTTCCAAGGAGGTCTTTGGCTTCTAATGAATGCAAATGTAACCAATTTCCTATCTAAAACTTTTCAGAACTATTAAATATAACTAAATCCTTGTGACCTATTGTAAAACTAATTAAATTCTAGCCTCGTCCAGGGTTTCGAAAACAAACTCTGCCCTATACTGAAAAGTGTAGTTTAAGTTTACAAAGATGTGTCTTCTACCAAAGGCAAATAACCAGTTTCATTATCTGGGATGTAATCTCTTTGTTCTTGAGATTATTTCGTCCTGAAGCCTAAAATCAAAATGAAGTTTCTACATACAGTCAAAATTTGAGGCATAATTTGACTGTATGTAGGATATTTTGAGATGAAAAAATTTGAATCAAAATTTTGAGTTTGATATTTTTTGACGAGTCATCTATTTTTCTTTTGTGGACGGACACATGACAACTAATGTCTTCCCTCCTTAACACTGTTTGGACAAGGCCGAAAAAAACATAAATTTGGTGGCAAAACGCATTTACGTGCGCTGTCAGTTTTGTTACCACGGCGAACGCATCCTATCTCAAAACGATCAACCAAATTAGGTACCAAAGTTATTCCTAAAATAATTTGTATATCTGGAGAAATAATATTTGTTTGTATTGTCATAAGTACGAGTTGCAATAAGAAAGAGGCATTCTTGTATAATATAACTAGATATTAAAAAGTTTTTGCTCTTATAAAGTATAAGGACAAATTGTTATAGGTAGAAGGCTGAACAGATTATATAGAATTCTATATTTTTATTCGTTGAAATGATATCCCAAGAATGATCTTCAATGAAAACCTATAAAATGCTATGCCATTAAAAAGTAGCATATCAAAAAATATGGGAAGGGCTTATTAATCTACCGCAAAACTAAAACAAAATTATGAGTAATATCATTAGTCGGAAAATAGATTTTTAGTGAACCTGTTTAATTTGTTTATTTCCTCAAGTTAACTGTATGGAATGCAGTTCATTGGATATAATTTTTTGAGAATCTATTAGCAAAACAATAAAATATCAGTGACGCTTATCTAATTATGATAAGAATTAGACCTAACTACTTTCATACTAAGGAATGGTTTCGACAAGATGGCGTCAAACTTAAGACTTGAGAGTCTTGAAGTACCAACCGCGACACACAGATGGTCAGATTTTCTTCGTTGAGAATCTCTTAATGCTTTTAATGATAAGGATATTTATTAAAAAAGATCACATAAAAAAACGAATGGAAATATATTAAATTTTCATTTTCAAGCCTTTCTATAAAGTCCTATTAGATGATAGGACTTTTTCGGGCTTAATAACATTGCATTAATTAAGTTAATATGAAATTTCGTAATCTAATATTCTTACCTAATATTCATATAAGATGTATTAAGATGCATCATAAAACTAACTTGTAAGATTAGAAAAATCTGGCGACGTTTTATTTTTAACCTATTATTTGTTATACGAAAACTGGAAAAATGTTAGCATCTGGAACATTAATACCTAGAATTTATATGGCTAGACAACCTTTGTTTAGCAAATTTTTTTGATGAACAAACTCCTGAAAAAATGAATAAAATTAGACTTAGCGAAGGTTTATTGAAAGGAGGATATTCAAATTGAGAGTTTTTATTCATTTGGCTATTGAAATGATATATTCTGTATGATAGCCATAATTTGATAGACAAAGTCTTACTAATTACCTAATTTAAAAATATAACTGAATATCTAGCCTCGTACGGGGTTCAGAAGACAGGCCTATACTGAAATATACAAATGAGAGATGTTGGAATTTGAAAACAATAGACCTAGTATAATAAAACCCACACTTTATGAGTAATTGAAATTTCCAAGGAGGTCTTTGGCTTCTGATGAATGCAAATGTAACCAGTTTCCTATCTAAATCTTTTCAGAATTATTAAATATAACTAAATCCTTGTGACTCATTGTAAGACTATAGTTAAATTCTAGCCTCGTCCAGGGTTTCGAAAACAAACTTTGCCCTACACTGAAAAGTGTAGTTTAAGTTTACAAAGATGTGTCTTCTACCAAAGGCAAATAACCAGTTTCATTATCTGGGATGTAATCTCTTTGTTCTTGAGATTATTTCGTCCTGAAGCCTAAAACCACAAACGCCAAGCGGTCAAAAGAAGTCTCAAATTTTAGTATAACGGCGAAAGCATCTCATCTCAAAACGACCAAACAAATTAGGTACCAAAGTTAGTCCTAAAACAATTTGTATACCTG
>CANNZV010006863.1:0-14624 GCA_947561585.1 Caprella mutica | reverse complement strand
GATTTTGGCAATTTAGAAAATTAGCTGCAAAAGAATTTAACCTAGAAATAAATTCAGAGGTTGATGAAAGATATCACTTGGAAAAAGCAACTCGAGCGGCGGCTCAATATCTTGTACAACTACACAAAAGATTTGGAAATTGGACCGATGCAGCAGCATCATACAATGTTGGTCCCACAAACTATTCTTCCATTCGAAGAAAGCAAAAAGAAGACAGCTACTACGACTTAAACCTAAACTCTGAGACAGCACGATATGTTTTTAGATTGATCGCAATCAAAGAAATAATGTCTCGACCAAATGATTTTGGTTTTTATTTAAATGCAGAGGATTTATACCCTCCTTTGGATAGAACTTATCAAGTAAAAGTGGAAAAAACAGTAGAAAACTGGGCAGATTTTGCCAAAGAACACGGAATAAGTTATAGAACCTTAAAGTACTATAATCCTTGGTTAATTGACTCGAAACTAACCGTCAAAAACAACACTTACCTAATTAAAATTCCAAGAAACAGCTAGTATTTTCCTTTTAATTAATTAACTAGGTTAAGGATTTTCGTGTAAATAGAATTGCTCGTATATTACGTTGATAAATCAATGATATGAGAATAATTTTTGCATTAGTACTATGCTTTCTAGTGAACATCAGTTTTAGTCAAAATATAACTTGTGGTAATACCTTAGCCCAATCTCTTCTTGAAGCAAAATATCCAGGTGTTCAAAAACAAATGGATGAATTATTCCATTCAATCAAAAGCAACTCAAAAACTTCAGGTGACGAACTCCTTACCATTCCGGTTGTCGTTCATATGATTTACAATGCTGATGTTCAAAACCTTGATGACAGTATTATCCATAATCAAATCGAAGTATTAAACAGAGATTTTCAAAGATTAAACCCGGATAGTATTAATACACGTGCCGAATTTTTGGATGTTGCGGGTAATGCAAACATTGAATTTAAGTTGGCTAAAACTGCTCCTGATGGCTCTGCAACAAATGGAATTACACGAACCAAAACGAATGTTCAATCATTTGTAGAGTTTGATATATTATCCCTTTTTCAGGCGTTTGATGATTGTGGGATTGATATTTCTGATCCCACTTCAATTGACGCAGAAGCTTTGGAGTGTTTATTTAACTCTGTAGGAGATATTGATTTAGATGCAGTTAAAAATTCTACGACTGGCGGTGTTGATCCTTGGGATACTGAAAAATACCTTAATATTTGGGTTTGTAATATGTCAGCAGATTTAGGTGGTATGCCAACTCCTTTCATTCTTGGTTTTGCCTACCCTCCCATCGGGGCTCCAAATTGGCCCGGCAATACATTTCCAGCAGATTTAGCGTCCGTAACTGGTGTTGTGATACATTATGAGGCATTTGGGGGCAATAATCCTTATGCGGGCGCATTGACTGGCACCAATGATATGGGTAGAACGTGTACGCATGAAGTTGGTCATTATCTTGGCTTAAGACATATTTGGGGCGATGGAGATTGCACAGAAGATGATGGTTTTGATGACACACCTGCTGCAGCATCCAATTCTCAATCTCAAGATGCTACGATACCGAGTTGCACGGATCTACATGATAAAGACAGTTGTGCTGATATAGATAATCTTCCAGATATGATCGAAAACTATATGGACTATTCATTAGAGGCTTGTCAAAATATGTTTACACAGCAACAAGTAGATCTTATGCGAGCCATGTTGGAAGGACCAAGAAAAGGCTTACTCGATGGTGAACCATTATCAATTGAAAGCCATCTTCTAAGTGATATTAATTTGTTTCCAAATCCTTCTGATCAATGGATTAATATTGAAGGCAGTATCGATAACGTAGAGCAGTGGGAGATCTTTTCAATTGGTGGAAATAAAATTAGGTCTGGATCAAATTCCATGATAAATATTGAAGCATTTGATTCTGGAATTTACTTTCTTAAAGTGTATGCAGCTGGTCAAAAAGCTCAAAAAGTATTAAAGTTTGTTCGAAAGTAATTTACTTGTAAACTAAATTATACCATCTCGTAAATGTCCGAGTCCAAACCACGATTAGCACGGCTTACAGCCTTGTTGACCCAATTGCGATCCAAGAAAATTGTAACGGCAAAAGAATTTGCGGAGCGCCATGGCGTTAGTATTCGAACCATCTATAGAGATATTAGAACATTGGAACAATCGGGTATCCCTGTGGTTACAGTTGAGGGTAAGGGTTACTCCATTCTAGATAATTTTCATTTACCTCCAATCATGTTTACTGATGCTGAGGCAAATGCATTACTTACGGCTTCTACCTTGGTAAATCGCAACAAGGATAAATCCCTCATTGATCATCACAATTCTGCTATTGAAAAAGTAAAATCCGTTTTAAGAGGCAACAAAAAACGTAAGATGAATCTTCTCTTTGATAGAATGGTTTATCTAAATAATTTTAGTAATGAAAAAACAAGTGAATGTTTGACTACTGTTCAGATGGCCATTACAAACAATACTCTTTTATCCATAGAATATTTTACTCCAAGTAAAAAAGAAATCACCAAACGAAAAATAGAATCCCTCGCTTTATATCATACAAGTGACAATTGGATTCTAATTGCTTTTTGTAGACTCAGAAAAGAAATTAGAGAATTTAGACTAGATCGGATTACTTCTTTACATGAATCTTTAGAAAACTTTGAAGCAGTAGACTTTGATCTATACAAATATTTCCAAGACGCCATTAAAAGAAAAATTAAACCCCTGACATAGGGCTGACATAACGCTGATTTAAATTTGTAATTATAAAAATCAGATATGTTAAAAACAAAAATGAACGGGTTTAAAATTATTGGAATATCTAAAAGAACTACCAACGAAAATGGTCAAGCTATGACAGATATTCCGGCATTATGGTCAGAATTTATGAGCAAGGATATTTCAAATCAAATCCCTAATAAAGTAGATGAAACTATTTACGCCGTGTATACAAATTATGAATTGGATCACACAAAACCATATGATATTATCATTGGGTGCAAAGTACCAGACAATCAAGAAACACCTGAAAATTTAATTGGGCAGCTAATTCCAAATGGAAATTATTGTGACTTTTTATCAGAAGGAGACATTACTCAAGGGTCTGTTGCGAATACATGGATGGAAATATGGCAATCCAAGTTAAATAGAAATTTTAAAAGTGATTTTGAAGTCTACGATGAAAACGCCATGGATCCTAAAAATGCAAAGGTCAAAATATTCATTGGTGTAGAATAATTATTAAAAATTGCCATAGTATAGAATTACTTTGATATGGCTTAAAATTAAAGATAGAAGCAGAGTTAAGCTTTGCTTCTTTTATTAGTTTTGCAATATCAAAATTATAAATGAGAGTAGCAGTTATCGGTGGTGGTGCGGCAGGTTTTTTTGCTGCCATAAATGTCAAAGAGCATCACCCGAATGCCGAGGTTATCATCTTTGAGAAATCCAAAAAAATACTCTCTAAGGTTAAAATATCTGGCGGAGGTAGATGTAATGTCACCAACGCTTGTAGTAAAATACCAGAATTAATCCAAGCTTATCCTAGGGGTAATAAAAAATTAAAAAAGGCTTTTCGAGAATTTAATACTACTGATACTCGAAAGTGGTTTGAATCTCGAGGCGTTCCATTAGTTGTTCAAGAAGATCAATGTATCTTCCCAAAATCTCAAGATTCTCAAAGCATCATAGATTGCTTTTTACAGCAGTGTAAAAAGTCTAACATTAAAATTCTGATGAGTTTGGGCGTTAAAAATATCATTCCTATTTCAAATGGGATAGAATTAGAATTTATAAAAGCTGAAAACAAAAATCAAAGCTTTGACAAAGTAATTATTGCGACGGGAGGATCACCAAAATTATCTGGATTAGAATGGTTGAAAAATCTCAATCACAAAATTGAGAATCCTGTGCCTTCATTATTCACATTTAATATGCCACAAGAAAAGATTAAAAAATTAATGGGCATTGTGGTTGAAGAAACTCAGGTAAGCATTCAAGGAACAAAACTGAATTCGAATGGACCTCTGCTGATTACACATTGGGGAATGAGTGGACCAGCTATTTTAAAACTATCTGCTTTTGGAGCAAGGATGCTAAATGAGAAATCTTATAAAGCAACTTTACAAGTAAATTGGGTAAACGAAAAAAATAACGAACGTGTTGCTGAAAAAATAAAATTAATAATAGCAGAAAATCCAAAGAAAATAATTGCAAACATTAGGCCGTACTACCTACCTGAAAGGTTATGGCATTATCTTATCGAAAAACTAGACCTCAATCCAGCTAAAATATGGAGCGAATTAAGTAAAAAAGAAAAAAATAAATTGGTTAATTGCCTAACGAATGACATTTATGCCATCAATGGAAAGACAACTTTTAAAGAAGAATTTGTAACCTGTGGCGGAGTTAGTCTAGATAGTATTGATTTAACAACCATGCAAAGCAAGGTAATTAATAATTTGTACTTCACAGGAGAAATTATGGATATTGATGGAATCACAGGTGGCTATAATTTTCAAGCAGCTTGGACGACTGCATTTATTGCTAGTAAGTTATTGTAGTCACTTTAAATTTCACATTTCGTTTTTAGCTTAGAAATTGCTATTTTCAATTGCAATAGTTAATGAATTAAATGGATACTAGAAAAGCCAAAGAGCTCACCGATCTCTTAATCAAAATGGAAATTATAGTTAAGGATTATAAATCCGCATTTCGAAAAGTACTTGAAAAAAATGATTTTAGCATTTCATATGATCAAGCATTAATTTTACAATTTATATATCGGCATCAAGGATTGAGTCAAAAAAACATTTCTAAGCAACTTGGCAAAGATCAAGCTTCCGTAACTCGGCTACTCAAACATTTAAGTATCAACAAGTATGTTATTAAAAATCAACAAGCAAAAAGTTATTTAGTTTATCTACTTCCAAAAGGTTATGAACTTGCCCAACAACTTTTCAATATTAATCAAAAACATATCTTAATACATTTTAAAGATATTTACGATAAGGAGCTTGCCATTTTAAACGGTCTGAGTTTTAGATTGGCTAAAAAAGAAAAAGCTAATGATTAAACATTAACTTTTTCTACTCAACACCCGTAATTACATTTTATTAAATACTTATTAATTTTTCATTTTAATAAATGATTTAGTTTTAATCTGTTCACCATATTCAACAGAATAATATACGACTCCATGATACCCATTTAATTGATTCTCATCAATTCTTATGGTATTTTGACCTGCTAATAAAAACATTGATTTTCTAAATATCTCTTTTCCTGAAATATCAACTAAGGTCAAAACAACATTAGATTCATTAGGTATAGCAATATCAATATCAGTATACACATTAAAAGGATTTGGATGATTTTGCGCTAAATCAAAATCATCAGCAGTTTTCTCAGTTCTTAGCTCTTTGATTTCTCGCGTCTCAAAATTTTCATTGTAAATTTCTGAGTGTACAAGTTTGTTTGAAATTAAAATTTCACTTGAAAAATCGGATTGAATTGAAAATAACACATCACCTTTTCGAATGGTATTTAATTCTTGAGAACTAAAACTTACCATTAGATTTTCATTTATGATGTTATAATTCTCATTTTTAATTTCCAATTTTCCACCAACTATTTGATCCGAATTTTTATACCCTTCTAGTGTTAATTGAATTCCATAACAATCAATATCTGAATCAGCAATAAAATGAATATAATTGTTGACCTTTTCTCTATTCACATAGAAAGGAACAGATCTACTTGACACAATTTCTCTTGCCACATTATTAAGTTTGAAAGAACCATTTACGTCTCCTGATTTGATTGCAATAAAATCCATATTGTTTGCGTCATGATCCAAATCCAACATATGCATGTCGGAAGGATAATTCCATGGTTTGTTATCGTTGACAAATTGATGACTTGCATCGACAAATTTCCATGATTCTGCCGGTAATTCATCAACAATTCCCAATATCAATTTTCGTAAGTTTAATAAATCCAAACTGTTTACACTATTAGAATTATCTACATCAGAAGCAATAACTTTATATGGGTTATCTAATAATTGTTGTCCCAAAATATGTCGTTGTATGATGACAATATCCAGTGTTGAAATCCCATTTAGATAGTCATCTAAATAAGCTGGACTTAGTTTATAGTCTTTATACATTTCAAGATTATCAAACGCATAATCACCATCGACATTCGTTAATTTTTCTTCGACATTTTCAACGGACTCAAGATTTAGAACAACATCTGGAATAATTTCATTTTCATGCGTTCGTACATTACCAGATATTTCTACTCTTGACAATACAGTAATTTCTGGACAGATATCATAATTATCCTGAACATCTACATAGGTTGTACAGAAAGATTGATTTCCATCTGCATCTGTAACCCACATTTCCAATTGGTTATCTCCAAAATCATCACAGGTAAAAACTCTATTTGTATCAGAAGTATCAGAAGAAAATGAAATTATCAATTCTTCTACTGAAGAACAATTATCAGAGCTACCGTAGTCAAAATCCTTGGCCCAAACGGACGCCATTATTCCCATGACAGGCATTTCTCTTAAATCAATTGTCATACCATGTAAACAAACCGGTTGAGGAGACTTGCAATCTTTAACTGTTATTACTTGAGTACAGTTTGCAATATTTCCACACCTATCGTTTGCATACCAATTAAGATAATATGTACCACGCTCTAATTCTCCAGAAGTTGTATTGCCAAGTCCTTGCAACATAATTGCGCCATCTGCATTGGTAATGTTATAATTCCAACTTATATCTAATGAATCAGTACAATCATCTGTTGCTATTCCTTCAAGTATAATATCCGCTCGACAGGTCATTTCATTTGTGCAAATCTCAACTGAGTCACAAGAACTTATTGTTGGTTCTATTGTATTGATTACAGTAATATCCTGGTCATATTCGCAAATACCAATATTGCTACCAGAATTTGGTATGTATTGACACCAATCTATAACTTTCCATTTTCTAATAAAAAGCCTGCATCCTGAAGTTGGATCATCAAACACTTTATCTTCAAATGTTTGCCCAATCATACTACAGTTTTCTCTTACAAAATAAGGTGAGCCGGTTAAGGTTGTATCAGGGCTAGCTTCAACACATTCATCAACAATATCAAAATCTCTAGGCCAAAGCACATCATTGCAAACAAATAAATTGGTATCAATAACGGTTATTATTTGTTGTTTAATACTGCTATTTCCGCTACTATCTGTGATCGTAAAAGTTCTTGTTAATGTTCCAGCATTACATTTCAAATCAGTTACTAAATCTTCAGAAACATTTGCTACACAATTATCTCTAAAAATACCATCTTCAAATACGGGATTACTTTCTACTGTGTAACTTTCTCTAGTTTCACCTTCAAATACATACGTTCCAAATGACGCCGAGAGGTCCAATGTATCAAAAACAAATTCACAACTAACTGTCAATGGCGGTAGACATTCAATTGCATCAAAACTAGGATTAATATTATCACAAACAGAAACACGAACCATACAATCAGATGAATTACCAGCTTGATCATATACTCGTACAATTACCATTATTCCATCAACTTCAGATATATCTTCACAACAGAAACTTACATTTCGACCTTCTAATAAATTATCCGGGATTCCACAATTATCTGTCATTCGTAAAACATATGCATTGAGATCCAATGGATCTGTACAATTATCTGTTGAACTATTTCTATTAAACAATCTATTTACATTTACTCTTCCTTCTCCGTTACCATCAAGGCAAATCTGAACACCTTGAGCCACACATACTGGAGCCTCTAAATCTTCAACCACAATTATCTGATCACAGCTAGAACTCAAACCACATTCATCTGTTGCGGTCCATTCTATGGTTGTCATTCCTAATGGAAAATCAAAAACAATTGAATCTTCATGTGACGTTAAGTTATTTGTAATAACAACACTAGAACAATTATCACTTACGGGTGGTCCTTGAATAGTCGTATTATTGGCAGCACAATCTCCTGGAGATGTACTTATTGTAGTTGATGTAGGGCAAGTAATTGTTGGTGCTTCGGTATCCGGATTTACATTAAACATCACATCCATTGGAGTTCCTTCATTATCACAAGAATCTACAGGTGTATATCTGTATATTACTTGATATCCATTACAAACATCAACTGAGAAAATTGATTCAGTACGTATAAATACATCAGAACAATCATCAGTTGCAGTTAGTACATCAAAAGAAGGAAAATTATCATCACAATCTATATCAACAGGTGTTGTAGGCGCGCTAGTTAAACTTGGATTAACGGTATCTTCTATTGTAAAAACTGCTGACGTTGTTGCTGTGTTTCCACAATCATCGGTCGCTGTAAAGATGACCGTTGCAAGGCCTGTTTCACCGCAACCATCTGATAGAGCGGTAAAATTATTAGTCCATGTTACGGAAGAGCAAACATCAGTCGCAGCTGCTCCAGCGTTAGCTAATAACCAAGCATTTAATTCTGTCGTATTGCCGCTTCCATCACATTCGACATCAGAATCTGAAGCCACTGTTGTAATATTTGGAGCGGTAGTATCTTCTACTGTTATTCTTTGGGTACCTTCAGCTGTATTTCCACAGGCATCTGTAGCTGTCCAAGTCCGCTCAAAATATTCAACTTGTTGATTTACGCACATCAAAGAAACTGTGGCGTCCACAAATGAGACTACAGGAGCGGGTCGCGTAGTACAATTATCTGTCAAATTTGAAATACTTCCAAAAACTATTGGATCACCACACTCAATGGTAGTATCTGCTGGTGGATCAAAACTTGGATCAATATCATCAGTTAATACTATATTTTGAGAACATGTAGCTGTGTTTCCTTGTAAATCTGAAACTTGATATACCCGAGTAACAGTTTCCGTGCACATGCCATTATCTGAAGTTTCGCTTAATAGAATAAACGCATTTACTCCGCAATTATCCGATGCTGTTCCACCAGCTGCAACAAACGCTGCTAAATCAACATACTCGGGAATAGTTGCTATATCACACATTCCATTAATTGTTGCTGGACATGAAATGACTGGATCTATAGGATCATTTGCAGTTACTTGAGCTATACAAGTATCTGTATTTCCACTATCGTCAGTCACAGTTAGAATTACCGGTACGGTAGTTCCTAAATCAGCACAAGTGACCAAGTTTTGAGAAGCAGAAAAACTTAAATCTAAATCGCAATTATCCGTGCTTCCATCATTAAGTTGATCCGCTGTAAAGCTTCCATCTCCGTTAGCATCTAGATCAACCACTATATCCATACAATTTGCAACTGGGTCTGTAGTTTCATTAACTGTAATCGTAAAAGAACATTCTGCCGAATTACCACAATTATCAGTAGCTGTATAAGTTACTGTAGTAACTCCTGCTGGATAAATTCCCGAAGCATTAAGTCCACCTGTGACAGTATTGACAACTGAAGCGAGTCCACAATTATCATTTACTGTAGGAAGTGGTACGGTTACGGCTTCACTACAAGCAGTTGTATTTACTGTAATATTTATTGGACAAATTAACAATGGTAATACAGTATCATCTATATCTATCATTTGTAAACATGATGCTCTATTCCCGTCTGTATCAAAAATATTATATTCTCTTTCAAACGTCATTGGACAAACACCTGGTGCCGATGTCATTACATCTTCAACGAAAACAAAAGATGAGGAATCCAACTCGCAGTTATCAAAAACGTTCCCACCTGCAGCTAGAAAATCAATAACTCCTTGTGTACCATCTTGTATTACTGGTAATTGAGTAATATTACACATTACTGGTGGAACTGGGGGACAAATAAATATAGGAGCTTGTGCGTCGTCTACATTCACATCCACGCTGCACTGTAATACAGCACCATTTGACATGAAAACTGTAAATGTTACAGTAGTTATTCCTACTGGATACCTATCTGTAGCGTTGTTGCTAAAATTGTAATCATTAAATAATGTTGTAATGGTACAATTTGGATCAGGGGATGTAGGATTTGGAATTGTTACTAAAGCATTACAACGATTTAAATCATTGTTGTACTGTGGTAATAATACGGGACAATCTATAGTAGCTCCCATGGTTAGATCTACATCTGAATCGGTATTTGCAATGGCCTCTTGTTTTGTGGTGCACAAAATTATTACACCTATGAACAAGGCCTTAAAAAGCCTGAAAGTCATAAACTTCAATTAATCGGTTAAAGGAAAACACTGCTTTGGGTAAGAGAAAAATACTTTGGGGGCATTTTTCCAGAAACAAATATAGCACAATTATTTATATATTAAAGAATTATTTAATATGTTTTATTTTTAATTGTTTTTTTTTTGCAAATATTTAGCTGCATGTCAACTTATTCTTAATGAATAAAAACTACTTTTATAATTAAATGAAATCCATATTTCTAAAAAATATAATTCTCTTACTTTTGATCAATATCTTGATCAAACCAATTTATATTTTTGGAATTGATGCGCAAGTTCAAAATACAGTAGGAGCACAAGCTTATGGAATATACTTTGCCCTTTTTAATTTTAGTTTTTTATTCCAAATAATATTGGATCCAGGTATTCAAAATTATAATCTTCAACATCTTTCTTCAGAACCAAATAAAATTCCCAATTCATTCCGTTCTGTTTTCGCGCTAAGGCTTTTTCTTGGATTGTTGTTTTATCTTTTTATACTTGGCCTAGCTTATTTTATATACCCTAAACTTTATCTAAGGACGATATCATTAATAGCGTTTTCTCAAATACTCGCTTCTATATATTTGTATTTAAGAAGCCACTTTTCCGCGATGGGTAAATATTCCATAGATGCTATGTTATCTGGATTGGATAAACTCTTAATGGTTTTGATTCTCGGATACATATTATACTTTGATACGATCAATATCGAAAAATTTATTAATGGTCAAATTATTGCCTACGCAATTTCCATTATTATAGTTCTATTTCTTCTTGGCAAACAATTTCTTATTCTACCGAAAGTATCTTTTCAGAATTGGAAAATTACTTTAAAAAAATCAATCCCATTTGCGCTGGTATTTTTATTAATGACATTGTACACAAGAATGGATGCAGTTATGTTGGAAAGAATGCTGTCTGATAATGGTCTACAAGCTGGAATTTATGCAGCTGCATACAGGCTTTTAGATGCGGTAAATATGATTGGAGTATTATTTGCATCGCTTTTGCTTCCAATGTTTTCCAAACTAATTGGACAATCTAAATCCACAAATTCCCTGGGGCTGTTTTCTTTGAGAATTTTATTGACATTGGTTGCCGCTGTAATCCTTACATCACTTTTTTATGCTGATCAAATTATGCATATGATTTACAGCGATACTAATCAAAGGTATATCGATAGTTTCAGAACACTTATTTTAAGTTTTGGTGCTTTCGGGATTGCATATGTCTACGGCACAATGATCACGGCTTCTGGAAAGTTGAAAGCATTCAATTTAATATTTGCAGTCGGTATCGTTATAAACTGGAGTCTCAATTACATATTGATACCAAAACAGGGTGCTTTTGGAGCTTCACTAGCAACACTTTTTACACAAATTTTTGTTGTATTCTGTCAAGTTATATTGGCTTTTAAAATGTTTGATTTAAAATTTAGTTTCAATTTGATAGCGAAATACATATTTCTAATTGCCATTTCAGTTTGTGCATTTTATTTAATTTCCACTTATTCGTCCTTTCATTGGACGATAAATATTGTGATAAGCGGTATTGTTCTAATTTTGTGCTCAATTTTAAGTGGATTTATACGTTTAAAATGGATATTTGACTGGGCAAATGAAGTAGATAATTAGATTTGCCGCCAACTAATATTACGATGCACCAAAACGAAACTTTAATAGACCTTCTTGCGATTGTTTATAAATGGAGAAAAAAAATTATTTTTTTCAGTCTTTTTGCGGCCATTTCCAGCGCTGGACTCTCCTTATTGATGCCAAATTACTATAAAGCAACAACGGTTTTTTATGCAGCTTCACCGGATCTCGCCAAACCTTTGGCTGTAGGGAATTCCGAAAAAGATACTGACTTCTATGGAGAAGATACTGACTTAGATCGATTATTTTCGATTGCAAAATCGTCTGAATTAGCGAGTTATTTAACTTCAGAATTTGATTTGTACCATCATTATGATATTGATTCTACATCGGAAAAAGGACCATTTAAATTGAGAACAAAGCTTAACAAAATGCTGAAATCTCAAAAGAATAAATTTGATGCCTTAGAGCTTTCTGTGGAAGATAAACAACCAGATTTTTCATCAAAAATGGCTAATGCTGCAAGGGATAAAATAAATGATATTGCTCAGAATTTAATTAAAGAAAGTCAATACAATCTTCTAGGAAGCTATCGTGCAAATATTGATTCTAAACAAAAGGCATTACAAACCTTAAGTGATGAGTTGACTAAAGAAAAAGAAAAATATAGAATTTACTCTGTGGAAGCACAAGGCGAAGCTTACGCTGCATCTTTAACACAAACAAAAGGAAAATTACAATCCACTAAAGCGAAGTTAGGGATCTATCAAAAAGCTGGAGGACCTCAAGATTCTATCATTGTGTTATCTGCTATGAAACAGGGTTATCAAAGTCAACTAAATGAATTGGAAGCAAATATTAAGCTTTTTAATGAAGGATATTCTTTGGTGTATGGAAAAGAATTAGAGCAAAAAGATGTTATAGAACAGCTGACATTGGATAAGGAAAGATTTAAACAACTTCAAGCAAGTTACGATGCTCCTTTTTCATCTTTGCATATTGTTCAAAAAGCTGAAAAACCTTTAAATAAATCAAGACCTAAAAGATCACTTATCGTCATTGGGATTGCAATGTTGGCTTTTTTACTAAGTACTTTATGGGTGGTTTTGATGCACCAATACAGAAATCTTAATTGGAAGAAAATATTTGAATAATGTTGGCTCGTTCTGCATTTTCTTTAGAAAAATTTAATTCCATCAATTGGTTTTACGCCTTTGCATCCCTATTTCTAGCATCAGCATGGTCAGCTATATTGTTGGATTTTATGGCGATTATTTTTATTCCAGTCGCTTTCCTTTTTGCTTTTCTATGCATTGTTAACCCTCTTTTTATTTTTTCTATATTCTTTTTCCTAATTCCTTTTTCGATAGAAATTGAATTACCAGGAGGATTTGGAACCGATCTGCCTTCAGAGCCAATAATGCTTGTTTTGACAGCCATCTTTTTCGTTTTGATCGTACTGTATCCACAGAAAATAGAAAAGAAATTTTTACTCTATCCTATATCTATTCTATTGGGCTTGCATATTTTTTGGATTGCTTTTACATCCATATTTGCAGTAAATCAACTTTACTCTTTTAAATACTTGCTAGCCAAAATATGGTATATAGTTCCGTTTTATTATTTACCTCAAATATTAGTAAAAGATAAGAGCGATTTTCGAAAACTTTTAAAACTCTTTGTCTTTGGTTTATTGATTTCCGTAACCTATGTTATGGCAAGGCATTTGACCCTTGGATTTAATTTCGCAACCATTAATAAGGCGGTTAGACCCATTTTTAGAAACCACGTAAATTATGCCGCAATACTTGCCCTCTCTTTACCTTATATGTGGCTCTTATTAAAAACAAGCAAGAAGATTGCTAAAAAATGGTTTTATAGAATTGCCATTCTATTTACACTAATTGCCGTCTATTTAACTTTTACAAGGGCTGCATATATCGTGGTTATTGCCGCTGTTGCAGGATATTTTATGATCAAATATAAACTCACATTAATCGCCGTTTTACTTGGTGGAATAATAAGTGTTTCATTTGTATTTAATATGGTCAATAATGCAAATTATCTCGAATATGCACCCAATTTTGAACGTGCAGTTGCACATGATAAATTTGATAATTTGATAGAGGCAACGTATCAAATGGAAGACGTTTCTACCATGGAAAGGCTTTATCGATGGGTAGCTGGCTTTCAAATGATACAAAAAAGACCATTTTTAGGATACGGTCCGTCAAATTTCTTCTTTTGTTATAAAGATCATACTGTCAGCAGTTTTAGAACATATGTAAGTGATAATCCCGAAAAATCAGGAATTCATAACAATTACCTAATGGTTTTTGTAGAGCAAGGCGTCATTGGCTTTATTATCATTCTTTTATTGGCAGTTATTCCTATTTTATTAGGTGAGCAGGTATACCATATGATCCAAAATCCTTATGAAAAACTGCTTCTTATGGCTGCAATACTCAGTTTTTTAAGTATTGATATCTTTGTTCTTATAAATGATCTTATTGAAGCTGACAAAGTGGGTCCTTTCTATTTTTTCAACCTAGCAATTATCAGCTTTTTAGGAATTCGTCAAAAAACATTGAATTAAACTTGTAATAGATTAAACATGCATATATATTTGCACTCGCTTTAAAAGTGAAGCAAAAATTAGGGTGATTAGCTCAGTTGGTTCAGAGCACCTGGTTTACACCCAGGGGGTCGGGAGTTCGAGTCTCTCATCGCCCACCAAGCCTTCATCAAGTTAAATCTTGGTGAAGGCTTTTTCTTT
>CANNZV010006862.1:0-14629 GCA_947561585.1 Caprella mutica | reverse complement strand
CTCTTTTCTCTGATAGTACATCATCACAGTGACTTTTTTTCTGATAGTACATCATCACAGTGACTCTTTTCTCTGATAGTACATCATCACAGTGACTCTTTTTTCTGATAGTACATCATCACAGTGGCTTTTTTCTCTGACAGTACATCATCACAGTGACTCTTTTCATTGATAGTACATCATCACAGTGACTTTTCTCTGATAGTACATCATCACAGTGACTTTTTTTCTGATAGTACATCATCACAGTGACTCTTTTCTCTGATAGTACATCATCACAGTGACTCTTTTCTCTGATAGTACATCACCACAGTGGCTACCCTCACTGTTTTATCTTTTCAAACTAACTTCACTTCTACGAGTCACGTACGGACTAACAATTCGCGCGTAACTTTTTACCCTGAGAAGTTAAAGTAATTAATTAGAGATGCGATGAATGTTCAACACAGCAAAGGAAAAAGGAATTAAACAACAAAGTGAAATGTACATCTAACATAGAAAACATTGAATCAATTACACGATCAGGTAATTGATTCACAGTTGTGATTGTGATTATAACTAATGGGAAAAAATCATTAATTAACTTTCTATATCAATATTTATTTTGTATAATCAATTGAATTTATGTTGACTGAGAATTAGACAAACTTATCAATTGTGAAATATATTAATTAATTATATCTAAAATATTCAAGTTTAATTTATATCTTCAATGTAAACCTGTTTTCTTCTTGGATGATTTTTTATAAAGACAATAACTTTCCAAAAAAATGCTTTGCATGATTTTTTATGAAAGGAGTATTGTATTTAGGATTTTAATAATAATATAATGATTTTATTCAGTAATCATTTATTAATACCGATATTTTTTTAAGAATGAAAATGATTTCCATTCTTCTATTCGACATAAAAAACTGAAGCGGGGAAAGCAAAAATGGTTTCAATTTGAGAGACTGGAGGGCAATAGTAGTTTGAAATATTCAAACGTTACTCTGAACTGATGTGCAGGCTTTTATTAAATTGACATTTAACAAAAAATGCCTTTTCTATTTTATACACTCTATTCGCGATCAATATAGTGCAATAAATAATAAATGGGATAAAATAATGAAATAAATAATAAAAGAAACAACGTGGTGCAATAAGAATTATGATTTATATGTTAATCTATAAAACAATAATAATTAGGATTCACATAATACTATAATAAAATAATTATAAAAGTGATTAGAAACAATGTTTTCCATTAATATAAGACTACTAACTTTTTAAGACTGTGACAGTATAATAACACTAAATTGGTTCATTCTTTTCTTATCCACTGTACAGTCCTTTAACCGTGAAACCGGAAAAATATCACAAATTATTCAAATTAAACAGAATAGATTGTGTAAATATATTAATATAAATTAAATTAACAGTGAACCATTGAAATATTTAAATTGTTGTGTGTAATTTCGTTCAAAACTTCTCATTATCACATATTGTAATGAATAAAGCTGTGTAAAACCTAATAGAATTACACACTAGGTATTGTATTAAAATTAGAAAGAGAAAAACATACACGTTTGAGTTAAATCGATTATAACCATTCTTCCGTTAATATTTAGTTATTACTGTTGAAAACAACTTATTAGTTATTATAGGAAGTCATTCTAGGCTAGGGAAATATGTACCAAATGCTTCATCATCATCACAATAACCTAACAAAAAATACCTGATGAATATTATTAAAAGTGTCTCTGTGTGCTTATGACTATTTGGACTATAATTCATACATTACAGGGTATACCTGTTCAAAATATAATAGTTAGTGCTACAAGCGATAATCTAACTAAAGTTTAAAATTGCAGATATAACTGCAAAGAGCAGTCATTCGATACGATGCAACAGGTTTCCTATTCCTTTCATCAATAGCGCAGAACATCAGATTTCAATAGTTTACACAGTCACGTTCTCTATAGCGAAGAATAAGAAAAATAGCCCGTCTCTCAATCTCTACGTGATTAAAAGGACTTATATTCTTTTCTTATAATGGTAAACATGCCATTAATTACAGAGGCCACAAAAAATCCTAATTCACATTTAATTTGATCTACTTTAAGTGAACTATACTTATACTATACTTTCTAGCTCTAAATAAATACGTATATACTCTTTAATTGTTATTTCATATATAATCAACATTCACAATATATCTTGGTATAATACGAAATGTTTCCTACCCAAACTATAGATTTTTAGCACTGACTATGAAGTGCTATAGTAATAATAAATACTATAATTAACACCTTTGTTACTATACTATTAATGTAATATCTAATAAAATATACCAGGTTAGATATTTAGATATAAATACTTTCTTAGAGTTTTTATTCATTAATAACACTCAAATTGTGTGCATATAATTAGTTTAAAGCATTTAAAGCATTACTGCAATAGTTCACATACCCTAATTACTGACATTCTCTTGATGTGAAGACAAGGAATGTACTTTAATAATCATCAGCTAAATTATTTTATAATGATGAACAGTTGAATTTTCTTCTTATATTAATTGTAAATCTTAAGTAGCATACCTATTCACCGTGACTAAAATATAACATAATTAGATATAGAAATATGTATATAATTATGATAATCTTACCAGGTTGATATTTGCAAACAATTTTTTACTAATTTTAATGTTTGTAGAAATTTTACAATCAATTAGATTTGAAAATAATAGGAAATTAGAACACAATCCCTTTGTTCGAATGCGTCAGTCGCGTCTCACCAGTCACACTTTCCCCAACAAACTGACGGAAACGAACGCGTGATACAAAATTAGGAGTGAGGAGAAGAAATGAAAACGTGATTGAAAGCATTAGATAAACAGGGTAAAGAAAGGAGAGAAGAATAAAGAGGCTGAAAAACAATCAAGATAAACAAGAGTTCTTGTTTATCTTGATTTTCTAGACTCTGTGTGGTTGATAAGAAAAAACAGATCATTAATTTAATAAAAAATAAAGACATAATCGTGATAAAAGTAAAATGAAATTAAAAGTTTTAGAACGAAAAAATTACACTTACAATTCACTTTTTTAACTTTTATACATTACACTTTTGTGATGTATAAACCGTACTTCAATATATAATAAAACCAATTACTTTTTAAACAACGTATCAATTGTTTATATAAAATTGACTAAGAAAATCAGAGCATAGCTTCTATTATTTACTATAGTATGAACCATAGAAATACAATATAGCTTGCACTATATGTGCTGCGCAAGTTAATTTTATTTTGCATTCACGAAACACTCGTTTTTAAAAGTCGTGTTCGGAGATCAATTTTAGATTTTTAGTTCTCTTTCATACTGCGCTGCCGGCACACGCCTGTTCCAAGGACAAATTATAGTCGTAAGTTGGTTCAGCCATGTTCCTGTTTTAATTCCTTTATAAGTTTTAGAAATTGTTTTAATAATAAAGTTTTAATCTAGGTAACCTTTTTTATAACATTTTATGGATTAGAATTTTTATACTGGAATCTTTTCCAGAAAACTAACGAAATATATGCGGACAGAAGACAGACTTTTCCTGCCCTCATATTAGCTGCTAGTCGCAGCTACAGTTTTGACTTAGCTTCCCCATATGTGTGTGCCTGTCAGCCCATGAAAGAGTTCCCATCATCCCTCTGTAAGTTACCTGTAACTTTATCTTGGTTAGCCTAGTTGGCGTCATACAGCTGATTTACCCGGACTTATCCTCATAACATAAATGATCCCAGTTTCTATATGGTGGCATAGATTGCCAATGTTAGTTCCGGATTAGTGTTTGTGAAGTGAATTTATGCCTTTGGAATTTTAGATGTGTGACTGGTTTCACTTTGATAGTTAAAAAAAAATTATACTCATTGAGGTTATTGCATTTACATCAATTAATTCTGAAAATAAGTATTTTTCATGCTGGTGACCCATGTTTGAAATCCTGGCATAGCTTGCCAATAAAAGATTGGTTTTCCGGCTGACTATTTTGCAGTTTAGTGACTGTGCAGTGAATTAGTTTGTTTAAAATAGGTTTTATAGAGAAATCGTTCAAAGTTTTGAATTCTGGTATAGCTTGCCAAGTTTGCAACTGATTATTGGTTATTTAGATAAACACTTGTGTAGAGAACACTTGCACAGTTTAGGCTTTCAGTTCACTTGTGATTGTGAGTAGGAAATTTGAGTCTAAGGATGGAAGACAGCACAGGCAGTGATGGTCTTCCTGTGACCCTAAGGACCTCCTTTGGTAGAAATATTGCGAGGCCTGCCCATTTAGCAATTGATGACCTCTTTGAGTTGGGGAGTAAGTTGGAGGCACTTTTGAGCGTTGATGCCAAAGAGATATCTGACGCTGATATTAGAACCATGCAATCTATGCGTAGACAACACCTCAGGGAAGCCAATGAGTTATGTGACAGACTTCAGAAAGTTGGCTCCAAGCAAGAATCTGATGAAATACATTCACACAAGGTACTCATGCAATGCGAATGTTTTAGGAAAATCAGCAAGATTAATAGAGTAAGGGAAGACATGAATGAGGACTTACTCTCTAATACCACCCCTGACAACATGTCTCTTTTCTCTGAGAGTGCAGGAATTGGAAATAAACTGCGCGGATACACCTCATTTGTGATGGCGGTGACTGAGACTGAGCAGGTTTCATCGTCTGAGGCAGTGCCCCATTTGACCCGTGGAGCTGAAGCGTGTGGGGAGATTGTGTGTTCTCTTCCATCAACCTGGGGCAATACGGGCAACCTAGCTGTTGCAGTATCTGAGCCTCCTCGTGGGATGGTGAACTGGAGTACGCTCTTTCCGAGGGTAACCCACAGCGTTTCTTCCCGGGACGTCCCTCTCCAAGGTGCCCCTCTCCAAGGTGCCCCTCTCCACAGTGCCCCTCTCCACAGTGCCCCTCTCCACAGTGCCCCTCTCCACAGTGCCCCTCTCCACAGTGCCCCTCTCCACAGTGCCCCTCTCCACAGTGCCCCTCTCCACAGTGCCCCTCTCCACAGTGCCCCTCTCCACAGTGCCCCTCTCCACAGTGCCCCTCTCCACAGTGCCCCTCTCCACAGTGCCCCTCTCCACAGTGCCCCTCTCCACAGTGCCCCTCTCCACAGTGCCCCTCTCCACAGTGCCCCTCTCCACAGTGCCCCTCTCCACAGTGCCCCTCTCCACAGTGCCCCTCTCCACAGTGCCCCTCTCCACAGTGCCCCTCTCCACAGTGCCCCTCTCCACAGTGCCCCTCTCCACAGTGCCCCTCTTCACAGTGCCCCTCTTCACAGTGCCCCTCTTCACAGTGCCCCTCTTCACAGTGCCCCTCTTCACAGTGCCCCTCTTCACAGTGCCCCTCTTCACAGTGCCCCTCTTCACAGTGCCCCTCTTCACAGTGCCCCTCTTCACAGTGCCCCTCTTCACAGTGCCCCTCTTCACAGTGCCCCTCTTCACAGTGCCCCTCTTCACAGTGCCCCTCTTCACAGTGCCCCTCTTCACAGTGCCCCTCTTCACGGTGCCCCTCTTCACGGTGCCCCTCTTCACGGTGCCCCTCTTCACGGTGCCCCTCTTCACGGTGCCCCTCTTCACAGTGCCCCTCTTCACAGTGCCCCTCTTCACAGTGCCCCTCTTCACAGTGCCCCTCTCAACAGTGCCCCCTTCCACAGAGCCCGCCCTCGACAGTTTAGCGAAGCTATGGTAGGGAGTGGAATGGTACAGTTGGGCCAGCCAGATGTAGCTGCTAACTATTTGCTTAAACAGCAGCTCTTCCATATCCCCAAATCGCCATATTCGGGAAGTGCAGACAACTATAAAACTTGGAGCAGTTTGTTGAAGACCCGTATGCAGGATGTGGTTCTTTCCCCCTTTGAGAAGCTCCAGATTATGATGTGCCACACATCGGGGGCTCCACACAGCATCATTCAAGATTATGTCGAGGCCTCCTCATATGATATCAGCGATGCGACTGTCGATTTGGTGTGGAATATATTGAATGAGCGTTATGGGTCAGCAATTCTAAGTTCTCGCTACATAGATAGGAGAGTGGAGGATCTTGCCCCTCTGCGAGATTCAGAGCAGAGGGAAGAACTCGGCAGATTGATTGATCTCTGTAGATTGATCCATCTCAAAGTGCAGCACTATCCAGAGCTTGCCAAATATAATGAGTCTGAGGGTATGCAGAGATTATGGATGAAGTTGCCTGAAAAACTCAGACTCAGGTGGCGCTCTTATGGAATAAAATCGAAGATTAACAATGGTGGGAGAAACCCCTCTCTTGGAGTTTTTGTCGGGTTTCTTCAGGAGGTATACTCAGAGATCAGTGATGACTTCTTTGGTGAAACCATTGTGGATCATAAGATTAGGAGATCCGTTAAAGTGCTGCATTCACAAGTAGCAGAGAGCATGCAGGAGTCTTCCCGGTCTTCTGTTTCCGGTCGCGAGCTTGAAGGTCATGTCCCGCGGCCTCCTATTGAATTCTCTTTATGCCCTTTACACGAATCTGGAAAGCATAAACTTTCATCATGTAGAAAGTTTATTAGCATGTCATCTCAAGAAAGGAAAAATCTCATTTGGAGTCATGGATTGTGCTTCAGGTGTCTTGGTGATCACGTCGCCAGGAACTGTCCCTCCCACAACAAGTGCGATGAGTGTGGCAACAATCATCTGACCATTCTACATGATGACAACTCAAACAAGAGAAACAAATCTGAGCAATTGAAAGCCCTCTGCTCACAGGTGCGTCGTGTTGCTGACAAAATATGCTCGAAGACTGTGTTAGTATACATCAAGCACCCGACCTCCGACAAAATTGTAACCGGATACGCCATTCTAGATGAGCAGAGTAGCACTTCATTTATTGATCCTAGTGTGCTTGATCTTTTGGATTTGCAAGGAATTCCTCAAACCTACTCATTGAGAACTTTGAGTGGATTGGAGACTGATGTGCCGGGAGTAAGTATCGACGAGCTTCATGTCTGTGGTATACATCGGAGCGTGTGGTACAAGATTCCGAGGGTCTTCACGAATCCCTTCATTCCGGACTCGAGAGATGAAGTTGCGACATCAGACATCGTTGGAATGCACCCACATCTCGTACAGTTCAAAGGCAAATTTCCGGATTGTGCAAGGGCTGCGCCAGTTCTCCTATTGATCGGAGCGGACTCCGGGGAGATAATGAGAACCAGGTGCTATGGTACGCATCCTCCTTTTGTTCATGAAACTCCTTTGGGTTGGGCACTTGTGGGTTCAGCCTCTGTGAGCGACTCTTCAAACTCAAGCATGAAGGTACTACGTACGAAGATCTGTAGCCCGCAAGCTGATGTATTCAAGGAATATGGTGACGATGAGAATGTGGATCTGTCTCAGGATGAGAAGTTGTTCATGGAGACCATGAGAGAACACGTCAGGGTAGTTGATGGTCATCTGGTCATGCCACTTCCATTTAGGCGTGCCAACGTCACTATGCCCGACAACAGAATACCAGTGTTTCACCGGACTAAATTGGCCTTGGAGCGGCTGAAGAGATCCCCGGAGAAGCTTGATCAGTGCTTGAATAGCATGAAGCAAAATCTGGAGAAGCAGCATATTGAACGCATTCCTGATTCCGAAGTCATTCCAAGGGAATGTGGAAAGGCCTGGTATCTTCCCCTTTTTCCGGTAACACAGGCTAAGAAGAAAAAAACAAGATTGGTCTTCGACGCTGCTGCCTGCTTCAAGGGGACTTGTTTGAACAAGGAGCTCATGACTGGCCCGCACATGACGAACCAGTTGAGAGCAGTGCTACTACGATTTCGAAGGGGGTTGATAGGCCTCACTTGTGATGTGGAGCACATGTTTTATAACTTTTACCTGGACGAAAGCATGAAGGACTATTTAAGATTTTTTTGGTTCGATAGTAATGACCCTGATAAAATTTTGGTCCCCTACCGTGCGCGAGTGCACATATTCGGCGCGAGCTCCTCGCCTGCAGTTGCATCTTTTGGGTTGCGGTACGCAGCATTGAATTCTTCATTACCCGACGTCGAGAAGGCTGTTGAGTTCGTTCTGCATTCTTTCTACGTTGATGATGGAGTGACCAGTGTAGATGCAGTTGAGGATGGAGTAAAGTTGTTGATGTCGACTAAGAGGTTGTTGACTGAGTTCGGGATCAATGTCCATAAGTTCTCTGCATCTGACAGCAGAGTACTACGCTCTTTTTCACCTGACGACGTGGCCAATAATCGGAAGCAAATGGATTTTGACGATTCTCTACCTCAGAGAACCCTCGGTGTCGTGTGGGACTTAGCATCTGATTCTTTCGTTGCAATAGCAGATGTTCCTGAAGCGCCATTCACTCGAAGGGGAGTTCTCTCTGTTGTGAATTCTTATTTCGACCCTATCGGTGTGGCGGCCCCGGTGATCTTGACTGGACGTTTGATTCAGAGGAGGGCCTTTCTCTCAATGGATGTTGCTGGTGGATGTTCACGTAGAGTCGACTATGACTGTCCCCTTCCTTCTGCGTATCTTCCGCTGTGGAATGATTGGAGATTGTCACTCAAGCAAGCTCACCTTCTTTCTATTCCTAGATGCTTTGTATCTGCAGATTTTGGCGAAGTTGTTCAGAGAACTCTACATGTATTTACGGATGCCTCAATAGAAGCCATAGGTGCGGTTATATACTTGGTTTCGTTCAATATTCTGCGAGAAACTAAGGTGGCTTTCGTGACCTCCATGTCTCGAGTTGCACCCCGAGCTGCAACGTCGGTCCCTCGCCTGGAACTGTGCGCCGCTCTTCAGGGATCGATCTTAGCTTGCGACGTCATCAGGGAGAAGAACTTCGAATTGGAGAGCGTGACTTATCACACAGACAGTAAAGTTGTTCTTGGGTATCTGAATAACTCTACCAGACGATTTTCTCGATATGTAACTCGCAGAGTGGAATCCATCAACAAGGTTGCCCCGGCAGCTCTATGGCAATATGTTCCCAGTGAAGACAATCCCGCGGATATTGCCACCCGACCTTCAGACCCATTGTCGTTGTCTAGGAGTCGCTGGTTTGTGGGTCCAGAGTTCATAAAGTGCTCCGAGCCACGAAGCTTTGAATGTGGAGTCTTCTCGGAAATGGAGCTGCCCGAGGAGGTGAAGGAGAAGGTATCTCTGCGAACGGCCGCGTTGGCTAGTGAAAGATCGCCTTTGACGGGCGCTGCAGAAAGAACTAGCAGTTGGCTATTCTTGGTGAAAGTGACCAACCTTATAATGAGCTTCATTGAGAGATGTTTTAGGAATATTGATAGGAATCCGATATCCATTGAAATTAACCCAATTGACCGTTTATTGATTGTTGCGCAAAGAGAGAGTTATCCGGAAGCCTTTGATTTACTAGTAAACGGCTCTTGTATACCTGATAATCATTGCATTGGTAATCTGTCTCCCTTTCTTGATTCCATAGGTCTCATCAGAGTGGGTGGACGACTTAAGAACGCCACTCCCTTCGATGTCGCACATCCCGTGTTCGTTCCTGCCAAACACCCCATAAGCTCTCTTTTGATAAGGCACCTACACCACTCCATTGGCCATCAAGGGCGCCACGTGACCCATGGGTGCATACGTGAGAAGGGGTATCACCTTGAAAATGGACGTAGGATCTTAAGAGAGCTGTTGAAGGATTGTGTGACTTGCAGACGTTTAAGAGGTAAACCATGCGAGCAATTGATGGCTGATCTGCCATGTGATCGGTTGGAAAGGACTCCCCCATTCACCAACGTGGGTTTGGACGTCTTTGGTCCTCTACTAGTACACGACGGAGTAAATACCCGCAGACGGAGCGCAACCAAGAAGATGTATGTGTTGCTGCTTACGTGCCTCGTTACTAGAGGCGTTCACTTAGAACCGTTGTCGTCCATGGACACCCCTTCATTTGTTAACGGCCTCAGAAGGTTCTTTGCATTGCGTGGCACCTGCAAGAGAATACGAAGTGACCATGGAAGTAATTTCATAGGAGCTATTAATCAGGCTCAGACTCATGTGGACTTTGGCGTGGTCCGTTCAGTTGCGGCTTCTCATCAGTGTGAGTGGTTACTGAATCCTCCCGCCTCCAGTCACTTTGGAGGCGCTTGGGAGCGTAAAATTGGCTCAGTAAGAAGGGTTTTGGAGGGTACTTTGCAGCAGACGAGAGGCAGTTCTCTTTCGAGAGATGAAATGGTTACTCTCCTTCAAGAAGCTGCTGCGATAGTCAACTCTACTCCGTTGTACTGTGTTTCTCCTGACCCAAATGATGGCGCTCCAATCACCCCAAATTGTCTGATGACCCTTAAAGACGACCCTAACCCGCCACCTCTAGAGAAGTTTACGGAAGAGGATATACTTCAGTATGGCAGGAGGAGGTGGCGTCGCGTGCAATACTTGGCTGACCAGTTTTGGATCAGGTGGCGGTCCCAGTATCTTCAGACTCTATCACAGAGAAGAAAATGGAAGAAACCAAAACGTAACATTGAGCAGGGAGATATCGTACTTCTGCGTGTCAAGAACACTCCTCGCAATAGATGGCCCACAGGCATTGTGAGCGAGGTCAAGCTCAGTGAGGACAAGATGGTGAGGAGCGTCAAGCTGAGAATCGGTGACAAGATATATGAAAGACCGATTCATGAACTCGTCCTGCTGATAGGCATTGATTAGAGATTGACCAGAGTATTTTGTCCATTAGAGGTCATTTATGTATAAGTTTGGTTGTGTAAAATTAATAATGGCTACTGTTTTTAGTTTTTTCCCATTGGTAGCTTGTCCTATGGACGATTTAATTAGGTTTTGATTTTATTATAGGTTGTCTATGTTCTGATTTTTACTAGTAAATTTTGAATTACTGATAATGTGACTCTCAGTTTAGAGAGTCAGGTAGGGAGTGTGCTGCGCAAGTTAATTTTATTTTGCATTCACGAAACACTCGTTTTTAAAAGTCGTGTTCGGAGATCAATTTTAGATTTTTAGTTCTCTTTCATACTGCGCTGCCGGCACACGCCTGTTCCAAGGACAAATTATAGTCGTAAGTTGGTTCAGCCATGTTCCTGTTTTAATTCCTTTATAAGTTTTAGAAATTGTTTTAATAATAAAGTTTTAATCTAGGTAACCTTTTTTATAACATTTTATGGATTAGAATTTTTATACTGGAATCTTTTCCAGAAAACTAACGAAATATATGCGGACAGAAGACAGACTTTTCCTGCCCTCATATTAGCTGCTAGTCGCAGCTACACTATAGTTTGCACTATAGCTTGCACTATAGCTTGCACTATAGCTTGCACTATAGTTTGCAAGATGTTGAGAGCTGGTATGTAAGAAGGTAAATAATATATCGAGTGGAGAGTCTCTCTTACGGTGCCTTGTATCGGAAAAAAGGGAACATGAATAAAAGATATGGGGGTGGAAAAATGGAATAGGGGGTGAATAAAAGAATAGGGGTGAATAAAAGAATAGGGGTGAATAAAAGAATAGAGGGTGGGAAATGGAATAGGGGTGAATAAAAGAATAGGGGTGAATAAAAGAATAGGGGTGAATAAAAGAATAGGAGTGAATAAAAGAATAGGGGTGAATAAAAGAATAGGGATGAATAAAAGAATAGAGGGTGGGAAAATGGAATAGGGGTGAATAAAAGAATAGGAAGTGAATAAAAGAATAGGAAGTGAATAAAAGAATAGGGGGTGAATAAAAGAATAGGGGGTGAATAAAAGAATAGAGGTTGATAAATGGAATTGGGGAGGAAGAATAGAATAAGTAAAAGCCCTAAATAATATCAAATAGACATAATAAGTAGCAATAAATAGCTTATCAATATAGCATAGTTACCATACCTGTAATTGTATTATCCGTATGTTTACTTACAATAATTAGGCCTAATTTGAAAACTAAATAATCTCCTCTAGCACCTCGCATTCGAAGTACTGTTTGTTTTTTGTAGCATTTAGTCACTACAATTAGAATGTTCTTAGCTACTTTAGAGAAGAGTAAGACCAGTAGTGTGAACAGAAAAGAGAAAGTTCTGAACTATCAGGCACAGTTTGCATTTAAAAACTAAATAAAACATATTTAGTGACATAGAATTGATAGTATTTTCATCAGTAGGTTACATATTTTGATCAGAAAAAAGTAAAACAGAACAGGTTCTACCGAGACTCGAACTCGGATCGCTGGATTCAAAGTCCAGAGTGCTAACCATTACACCATAGAACCACTTGGTTACCTATGTCTCTTACCTCTATATGTACTAGTGAGAGGGAGAAAAGACATAGGGGATATGAGGCACTTATTATTAATGTTACAAACTCTTATGAAAATTTTAATATATATTTTGTCATAGAGATTTATAATAGAATATTGTAAAAGCGACATTATTTATTGGCATAATTTTAATATTCATGCTAATCAATACTATAAGTGAAATTATATAATATATGTGAATATCATGGCAAATACATTTAATAATAATGCATATATTAACAGTAACTGTGGCACGAGGTGGTGATGTGGCAGCCGTTTTCTACAGGATAATATTTTCAGGGGTCACTGTGACATAGTAGAGAAAGTACAGATATACAGTCACCTGTAACTGTAGCGATACTGTGTGGCTTTGAACTGTACAGTATGGCTTTACACTGTACAGTATGGCTTTACACTGTACAATATGGCTTTACACTATACAGTGTATCTTTGAACTGTGCAATGTGGCTTTACACTGTACAGTATGGCTTTGCACTATACAGTGTGGCTTTGAACTGTGCAAAGTGGCTTTACACTGTACAGTATGGCTTTGCACTATACAGTATGGCTTTACACTGTACAGTATGGCTTTGCACTATACAGTGTGGCTTTACACTGTACAGTATGTACGTATACAGTGTACAGCCACTTTGCGTATTCTACAGGTGACCCGAATTTATTATAGCAGTTTATGAAATGCTTATATGTATATTGCATGAATAGTAGCTCTAAATTAATAATAATTTGATAATTATTGAAATGATGTAAGGAGAATAGATATAATAAGAATACTTTTAATTGTCCAATAGTTTTCCTATTTCTATTTGATTATATATTTAGCTTTACATGACCTCCACCAGACTCAATAAACTTATCAAGACGAAAATAGTTTTTTATCACATTCTCTGTAGAGTATTAGCATGGGTTCTTGAAGGCATTGCATTTAAAACAGTGTCTAATAAATGTGTCACATGACATGTTAAGATTAAATGAACAAGAGTTTACTTTTTTTATGTCTAGCAGATAAGTTTCTCACTGATTTCATTTAATCATAAATAATTAAATTTTACTAACCATGATAATGATGTTTTTGTCTTTTTTCTACTTGTTTTTCAGGGTGTGCATTTTATTTATTCAAATTATGAACTATATCGTGGATATATCACGTAAGATAATCTCACTCAACTATTATTTTACATAATAAAGTTCTATTTCTAAAATCGATAAATTGTAGTCATTACGGATCCATTTCTAAACTGCCCCAATGCAAGGATAGGTTTTCTCTTTTTCACTGATAATTGTGCCCTTCTTGGGATAAACCACTAATTAAACTAAAGATCTATAGATATGCCTATAAATCTTCTTTACGTATAAATGACATCACATTGAATTTAAGATTCTCCTCTTTTAAATGAAATCTATTTCAGTTTTCTAGCTATAATAGTTTAAAAATTATAGCTTTCTTAAATCGGTTACTTTTTTAGAGGCTAATCTTAACCTTTACAGTTTAACAGGCACTGTAGCTAGGCATACAATAGTAGGTATAATAGGTTATATACAGGCACTGTAGCTAGGCATACAATAGTAGGTATAATAGGTTATATACAGGCACTGTAGCTAGGCATACAATAGTAGGTATAATAGGTTATATACAGGCACTGTAGCTAGGCATACAATAGTAGGTATAATAGGTTATATACAGGCACTGTAGCTAGGCATACAATAGTAGGTATAATAGGTTATATACAGGCACTGTAGCTAGGCATACAATAGTAGGTATAATAGGTTATATACAGGCACTGTAGCTAGGCATACAATAGTAGGTATAATAGGTTATATACAGCACTGTAGCTAGGCATACAATAGTAGGTATAATAGGTTATATACAGGCACTGTAGCTAGTCATACAATAGTAGGTATAATAGGTTATATACAGGCACTGTAGCTAGGCATACAATAGTAGGTATAATAGGTTATATACAGGCACTGTAGCTAGGCATACAATAGTAGGTATAATAGGTTATATACAGGCACTGTAGCTAGGCATACAATAGTAGGTATAATAGGTTATATACAGGCACTGTAGCTAGGCATACAATAGTAGGTATAATAGGTTATATACAGGCACTGTAGCTAGGCATACAATAGTAGGTATAATAGGTTATATACAGGCACTGTAGCTAGGCATACAATAGTAGGTATAATAGGTTATATACAGGCACTGTAGCTAGGCATACAATAGTAGGTATAATAGGTTATATACAGGCACTGTAGCTAGGCATACAATAGTAGGTATAATAGGTTATATACAGGCACTGTAGCTAGGCATACAATAGTAGGTGTATTAGGTTATATACAGGCACTGTAGCTAGGCATACAATAGTAGG
>CANNZV010006861.1:0-14629 GCA_947561585.1 Caprella mutica | reverse complement strand
GAGGATACGCACCGACCGGCCCACACCGGCGCCAAAGCGGCGTTCCAGACGGGCGCGGATGAAGTCGTGCACTTCACCGATCTGGTCCGTGGTCGGGACTTTGCCGGTGCCGATGGCCCAGATGGGTTCATAGGCGACAACAAGGTTGTGGCCGGTCGCGCCATCAGGAATGGACCCGGCCAGCTGGCCGCCAATGATATCCAGCGTATTTTGCGCCTCGCGTTCGGCAAGGCTTTCGCCGACGCACAGGACCACGTTCAAGCCCGCCTCCCACGCCGCGCGGGTTTTGGCGCGCACGTCTTCGTCATGTTCGTCATGGTCTTCGCGGCGTTCGGAATGGCCAAGGATCACATGGCTGGCGCCTGCGTCTTTGAGCATGGCTGCCGAAATGTCGCCGGTGTGCGCGCCCGAGGCCTGAGCGTGGCAATCCTGCCCGCCGATGGCCACGTCGTTGGCCTGCGCGACGGCCTGCGCGATCAACGTGGTGGGGGGGCAAATCAACACCTCGGCACCCTGTCCCGCTGCAGTTTCCATTGCCGCAAGTTCGGACAAGGCCTGTTGCGTACCGTTCATTTTCCAGTTGCCAGCGGCCAGTTTGCGTCGCATGAGTTCTCCGTTCTTTGTCTGTGCCCAATGTTCGCGGGTACGCTATGGGCGTCAAGTGTGCTTGCGTGGATATCGGCAAGATGACAAGGGGGCAGCGTGAAAAAGGAGAGTGGACATGATACCACGTCTGGACGTTGAAAAGATTGCTGCCCGTGATGCGGATACGTTGCGCGTCCTGCGTGAAGGGGCCGAAGGGGTTGGGTTTCTGACGGTGCACAACACCGCGATTTCGTCGGCGCGGATGCGATTTGTTCTGGCGGCGTACCGTGCGTTCTTTGATTTGCCACAAGCCGAAAAGGCCGAGGTGGATATGGCACGGACCGGAGCCAACCGGGGCTGGGGCGCGCCGATGTCCGAACAGGTCGATCCTGATGCCAATCCTGACTACAAACAGGTGTTTGACTGTGGGTTCGAAGCGCCTGAGACCGGGCTATCGGTCTATGCCGACAATTTGTGGCCGCGTCACCCCGAAGGGTTCCAGCAGGTGATCGAGGCATATTATCGCGATGCGATGCAGGTTGCGTTGACAATCCTGCGAGGCATTGCCGAGGCGATCGGCCAGCCGCGCGATTTTTTCGATGACAAGTTTGATCGTCCCATGGCGCTGTTGCGGGGCAATTACTATCCACCGCGCCCGGATTGGGCAGGGGACAAGGATTTTGGGATTGCGGCGCATACCGACTATGGCTGCCTGACCTTGCTGGGCACCGATGGGGTGCCGGGGCTTGAGGTATTGGCGCATGACGGCACATGGATCCCGGTCGAGGCCAAGCCGGGCGAGTTTATCATCAATTTCGGTGAAATGTTGGAAATGTGGACCAAGGGGCAAGTCAAGGCCACGTTGCACAGGGTCCGCGGAACGTCGGATGAACGGATTTCGGTGCCGCTGTTCTTTAATCCGAACTATGAAACCGATGTGGCGCCGTTGGGATCAGACCGCTGCGTCATCGCGGGCGAGCATTTGGCCAAGCGGTTTCAGGAAACCTATGTACACCTGCAAAAGACAGGCTAGGGGGCGGCGGGCCGTTTTGCTGCGGCCCGCGCCGCATCGTTATGCGTTGGTTTCGCGGATTTTTTCTGCCGCTTCCTTGGAATAGGCGACGCCATTGTCGTCCAGCAGAGTGTCCAGTTCGCCAGACAGCGTCATTTCCGTGATGATGTCACAGCCACCGACAAATTCGCCTTTGACGTAGAGCTGCGGAATGGTGGGCCAGTCGGAATAGTCTTTGATGCCCTGACGCACGTTTTCGTCGGCCAGAACGTTCACATCCAGAAAATCGACGCCCATGTAGTTCAGGACAGCGGCGACCTTGTTGGAGAAACCGCACTGCGGCATCATCTTGGTGCCTTTCATGAACAGAACAACATCGTTTGATTTGACGGTTTCGTCGATCTGGGAATTCACTTCGCTCATTTTCGTATCCTTTTGTGTGTCATGTCCTGACGGCGACTTTTGCGCCAGTGTGTCAGGTGTTTGATACAATTCCTAACGGGCTTTGCCGACGGGCAAGCCGTTTGTCATTCTGGTGCCTTGGTGGTCAATGCCAGCGCATGCAGTTCGCCCGAGGACCCGTCCATCTTGCCCTTGAGCGCAGCAAACACGGCGCGTTGTTGCTGGACACGGTTCTTGCCACGAAAGCTTTCGTCGATGACCATCGCGGACATGTGCACACCGTCATCCCCTTCAACCACGATCTTGGCGTCGGGGAAGGTTTCGCGCAGCAGGTCCTCGATCTCCTTGGCGTACATCGGCATTGGCTCAGTCCTCGAAATTTACGTTTCCCAAGATGTATGCCGCTGTATGGGCGCCTGCAAGTCTCAGAGCGCGAGTTCGACCCAGATCGGGACGTGATCTGACGGTTTTTCCCGGCCACGGATCGCTTTGTCGATCTGGCAATCGGTCATCAGATCGGCGGCCTGCGGTGTCAGCAGGAAATGATCGATGCGGATGCCGTTGTCACGTTGCCAACTTCCGGCCTGATAATCCCAGAACGAATATTGCCCGTGCGCTTGATTGCGGGCGCGAAAGGCTTCAGTAAAACCAAGGTTGAGAATGCGGCGGAACGCATCACGGGTCTGGGGCAAGTACAGCGCATCAGTTTCCCAGTCTTTGGGATGTGCGGCATCTTCTGCCTGCGGGATGACGTTGTAATCACCCGCCATAAGCGCAGGCATTTCATCGGCCAGAAGGTCGCGCGCACGGGCATATAGCCGGTCCATCCATGCCAGTTTGTAATCGTATTTGGGTCCGGGTGTCGGGTTTCCGTTGGGCAGGTACAACCCGCACACACGGCAGGCATGGGTGTCCCCAACCACCGTGGCTTCGATCCAGCGGGCCTGTTCGTCGGTCTCGTCGCCGGGCAACCCTCGGGTGACATCCTCAAGCGGGTGCTTGGACAGGATCGCGACACCGTTAAAGCTTTTCTGACCATGTGTTTCGACGTTGTAGCCGCGGTCTTCGAAGGGGTCGCGTGGAAAACCTTCGTCAACTGATTTGATCTCCTGCAGCACTGCGACGTCAGGCTGCGCTTCGTCCAGCCAGTCCAAAAGGGCGGGCAGGCGGGCCTTAATACCGTTGATGTTAAAGCTGGCGATTTTCATGGTCAGGCCTCCTTTGCAACACCTATCGCGCGCGGGGCGCGATTGTTCAACCCTCTGATTTTTCGCCGTGATTCGGGGGTTTGCAAACTTGCAAAGCGCAAAAATTTTGCAAAGTTTTGTTCTTTCCACAGGAAATTTCCGTTTGTGGACAAAGGCTTTTTCGATGCCCGCATGGCGCGATAGCGCTGTCAATCACTGTGGACAAATCCGGTATTAATCAACCTTAACAAGAATTAACTTTCGGGAAACACCCGTGGAGGGCAACGTTGTGGGGCAAACGCAACCCACTCGAACCAACACTGAGGTAAATACGATGTCTGCTCAACTCAAGCACGTTATCCGCGAAGAATTCCTGTCTGCCGACACAGAAACCAGCGCCAGCGCTCTGCTGGGCGACGCTGTAGAAGCGTTCTGTTCTTGGTCCACCCCGACAACCTCTGAAGCTGACGCCGGCGATGCGGTTGAGGCATTCTGCTCGTGGTCCAACCCGACGACTTCCGAAACCGATGCTGGCGACGCAGTTGAAGCTTTCTGCTCGTGGTCCAACCCGACGACTTCCGAAACCGATGCTGGCGACGCAGTTGAAGCATTCTGCTCGTGGTCCAACCCAACGACTTCCGAAGCCGATGCTGGCGATGCAGTTGAAGCATTCTGCTCGTGGTCCAACCCGACGACTTCCGAAGCCGATGCTGGCGATGCAGTTGAAGCATTCTGCTCGTGGTCCAACCCGACGACTTCTGAAGCCGATGCTGGCGACGCGGTTGAAGCCATCTGTTCGTGGTCGAACCCGGCAACCGCCTAAGCCTGAAACAACAGAACCCGGGCGGGGCACGCCCTGCCTGACAACAGACAGAGGATCACGGCCATGAGCAATATCATCCAGCTGAAAACCCCGTCCCGGATTCTGCCATTGGAAGCGCGGACCGCCGCGCTTTTGGGCACCTTCTCAACGCACCGCCGAAAAGATGGCGATGTGTTCTGGCTAAAAGAAAACGCGGAACTTTTGAACATTCTGGAGTGCACCGGCGTCGGTGCACCCGCGCAGGCATTGGCCCTGCATGCGCAATTCTATGCAAATGCGGAAGAAAGGCTGCGGTTTTTCCCGCAGTACTATCGGTTCTTGCTGTCGATTGCGCTGGATTTGGAAGATCTTGGGATGCCCGGCAATGTCGCAGAACGGATGGTGCATTTCGCCGCCCAGCAAGAGCTTCCCGAAGCCGAATTGTCAGACCTGCAACGCGCTGAAGCGCGCCGGTTGTTGACGCGGCGTGGCGTCACGACTGTCCGCGAACAGGGGCTTGATGAACGGCTCCATGCCTTCATTAATCGGAGCAAGACGTTTTCCTTGCCAAACAAGAAGGCGGCATACGAATTGACGCATATTGTGTTTTACCTCAGCGAATACGGGCGCCGGGATCCTGCGATAAGCACGGATGCGGTCCAAAGCCTGCACTTCGCCGGTTTGACAGCGTTTCTTGATTTGAATGCCGATCTTCTGGCCGAAGTGTGTATCGCACTGCGCTATGCAGGGGAAACGCCGCCCGAAGTTTGGACAGCATGGCTGGCCCAAGAAACCAACGCGTTCACCCTTGAAGATGACGATAATGTTTCGATTGCCGATGACTACCACCAGTTCTTTGTGTGCAACTGGCATCAGGCGGTTGTCGGCGATGAGGTGTTTCGCAAGCCGCTGACGGGGGAACGGACCCGGTTTAACAGCCGCCCGAAGCAGGGGACTGCTTTGCGTGAAATCAGTCAGGCACTGTTGGCTATGGAAGGCGAGCGTAGCGGTGACTGGGATGTGATGCGCACGCGGATGGAACCGCAACTGTCCGAAGGCGCGCTGGGGCTATTGCAGGCTGCCGCCACAAGCACCGGGGCGTTTCCCGAATTTTTCGAAGGCTTTGCCCGGGCTGGCCGCGCATGAAGCGTCCTGCCATCATAGGTGCTGTCTTGGTCATCTGTTACACCGGTATGATGGCGGCCGCTGATGGCATCACGAAGTTGATCGCCGGAGGGTATGCAGCACCGCAGCTTTTTGCCCTTTCGGGCGTTGTGATCGCAGCCTTGGCTTTGGGCGCGACCCGGCTTGAAGGGCAGGGTGGCTTGGCCATAAGATCCGTCAAGCCCATGATTTTGCGGTCTGTTTTGACTGTCGTGGCGTCGGTGGCCTTTTTCCAGGCTTTCCGGTTATTGCCATTTGCTGACGTGTTTTTGTTTATCGGTCTCATTCCACTGATTGCGGCCGCCCTAAGCGGTCCGATCCTTGGAGAGACGCCCCGACCGCTGGCTTGGGTTGCACTTTCGGTCGGGGCGGGAGGTGTGTTTTACCTGATGCCCGGTGGCGTGACCGGGTTGCAGACCGGGCATTTCTGGGCCCTGCTGGCGGTTCTGACCGGGACCATGTCGATGCTGCTGGCACGGGTCATCGCACGGGTTGAACGTGCGCCGCTTGCACAGGTGTTTTGGCCCAATCTGGCTTTGATGATCGTCATGGCTATGGCTTTGCCGTTTGTCTGGAAACCCATGGGCGGTGCAGATGTGTTTTGGGTTGCGACCTACGCGCTGGTCTTGTTCGGCGCGCGCTACGTGGTGGCCGAGGCATTGCGCCTGTTGCCGGCCTATGTGGCAACCCCATTGATGAACCTGCAATTCGTCTGGATGGTCATCATCGGCTATGCCGCATTCGGAGAGATTCCGGGAACGGGCACTGTTCTGGGGGTTATGCTGGTGATCGCGTCCGGCCTGTGGCTGGTGGTCGAAGAAAGCCTTGCCAAGGCCGAAACGCATCAGGCCTGACGCCCTCAGCCGACATCATTACATCGAAAACGATGTGCCACAGCCACATGAACTGGTGGCGTTTGGATTGTCGATCACAAACCGCGCTCCGATCAGTTCATCGGAAAAATCAATGGTCGCGCCGCTGAGAAACGGCAAGGACACCTTGTCAACGATCACCCGTTCCCCGGCGCCCTCCAACACAACATCGTCGGTTTCCGGTTCATCCAGTTTGATGTCGTATTGAAACCCCGAACACCCGCCGCCTTCGACGGCCACGCGTAGGGCCTTGCCGTCTGCCCCGGCACCGATTTCGGCCAGCCGGGCAAAGGCGCGTTCGGTCACATGTGGCGGCAACTGCATTGTCAGGCCTCTTGGTTTATCTTTCGCTTGGTACGCAATATATGGTGAGACAAACCCGGGGACAAGAACGGCAGACAAGGACAATGAAAATGCGGGCAATTTACGCATGTGACCCCAGCGCAGCCCGCGGGCGGCTGGTGCCGGAGGAAGAAAGCGCTTTTCGGTCGTGTTTTCAACGGGATCGGGACCGGATCATTCATTGTTCGGCGTTTCGAAGGCTGAAACACAAGACGCAGGTCTTTGTGGAACACGAAGGCGATTTTTATCGGACCCGGCTGACCCATTCCATCGAAGTGGCGCAGGTGGCACGCACCATTGCCAATGCGCTGAACCTGAACACCGACCTGACCGAGGCGGTGGCCTTAGCGCATGATCTGGGTCACACTCCGTTTGGCCACACCGGAGAAGACGCCCTGCACGCGCTGATGGCACCCTTTGGCGGGTTTGATCACAATGCGCAAACGTTGCGGATCGTGACGCGGCTGGAACGCCACTATGCGGATTTCGATGGGCTGAACCTGACGTGGGACACACTGGAAGGGATTGCCAAGCACAATGGTCCGGTTGGCGATCCGGTGCCTTACGCTTTGTCTGAATACAACGCCGAACATGATCTGGAACTGCACACCCATGCCAGTGCCGAAGCGCAGGTGGCGGCGCTTTCGGATGATGTGGCCTATAACAACCATGATCTGCATGATGGTTTGCGGGCCGGTCTGTTCTCCGAAGAAGCCATTGCCGAATTGCCCATCGTTGCCCCGGCTTACGCCGAGGTCGACCGTGACTACCCGGGGCTTGATCCGTATCGCCGCAGGCACGAAGCGTTGCGGCGGGTGTTTGGCTATATGGTTTCGGACCTGATCACCACGTCTCAGGCGACATTGGACACGTCCGGTTGTGGCGACGCGCAGGCCATCCGCGAACTTGGCCACCCCGTGATCGCGTTTTCGGCTCAGATGTGGACCGATCTCAAGGAAATTCGGGCGTTTTTGTTCAAGAACATGTATCGCGCGCCTACGGTCATGGCCAAGCGCGAACGTGTAACCAAAGTGGTCGAAGCGTTGTTCCCGATTTACATGAACGACCCGCAACTGCTGCCAAAGCGTTGGCAGACTGACATTCTGGCGGTCGAAACGCAAACAGACCTCGCGCGGTTGGTGGCGGACTATATCGCTGGCATGACGGACCGTTTCGCGCTGGAACAGCACGCGCGTTTCACCGGGACCGATATTCTGCAGGACCTAAGCTGAGCTTAGAGGCCTTGGTTTTTTGAAAATCTCATGTATCGCACCGGCCGGTTTGTCGCTAATCCTTGCCGGACAGCGGAGTAAAAGTCAGCAGTGTTTGGCGTTTCACATTTTAAGGACAAAGTTGCTATTGTCGCAGGCAGTGAGCACCCCTTGGGGCGTTCGTTGGTGTTGCGATTGTCAGCTTTTGGCGCAATTCCCATTGCGATTGGATGTGATCAATCGGCGTTGCTGGCATTGGCGCAATCGGCGTCAGGGCATGTCGAAACTTTGAATATCGCCAGCCAGCGCCGAGACGTGCTGGAGTTGCTGCGCGAAGCCTGGAAAGACGAACCTGTTGACCTTTTGGTTGATTTGTTCGGTTGTCCCCAGCGGACGATGGGACCTCTGCAGGGCCGTCGTTTGGGCGTACGGCGCGGTTGCTGGCAGCGATGGGGCCGGGGGTGCGCAGTGGGGCTGCGCGGGTCGTTGTCGCTGTACCGCAACATCGCGACGATGCCCCCGAGGTTCATGCGCGCTCTGCCGGTTTTTCGGCGTTGTCACGTCGCTTTTCCAAAGATTGCCATCCGGCGCGGCTGGTGTCTTTGCACTTGCCTGATGACCACAAGGCATGGACAGAAGATGCGAGTTTGTGTGCGGGTGACGCAGTGTTGATGCTGTGCCACCCTGTGTCACGTGGTATCGCCAATGGCAGCGATGTTGTTTGGTCGGCACAGACCTAAAGTCAGAAGGAACAGGGTGAATGGCAGTCAGCGGTGCAGCGTCCGGGATTGATCCGGTTCTGGCATTTTCTTTGGTTGGGGCGTTGGGTGTCGGCAGCCAGTGGCTTGCGTGGCGCCTGCGGTTGCCTGCAATCGTTCTGATGCTGGTGGCCGGGCTCATGGTGGGGCCGGTTCTTGGCCTGCTGGACCCGTCCGAACAATTCGGTGACATGCTGGCACCGATGGTGGCCATAGCCGTGGCGATTATCCTGTTCGAAGGCGGCATGACGCTGAACGTGCATTCGCTGTCTGACGCGGCGACAGGGGTCAAACGTCTGGTGTTTGTGGGCGCGCCGTTGGGGTGGATCGCATCCAGTTTGGCGTTGCACTATGTCGCGGGCCTAAGCTGGGAGGCGTCCGCGGTCTTTGGCGGCATCATGATTGTGACCGGGCCAACGGTGATCGCGCCCTTGCTGCGCCAAGCCCGGCTTGCGAAACGCCCCGCCGCGCTGTTGCAATGGGAAGCCATTGTCAACGATCCGGTCGGCGCATTGGCGGCTGTGCTGGCGTTTGAAGTGGTGATCGTCATGCAGACGGCCACCGGCATGGGCCATGCCGCTCAACAGCTGATTGTCGGCATACTGGTCGCAACGGTCTTGGGGCTTGCCGGTGGGTGGGGAATATCCAAAGCGTTCCGACAGGCTTTGGTGCCGGAATACATGAAAGTCCCCGTCCTGTTTGTTGTGCTGCTGCTGGTTTTTGCTTTGTCCGATGGCGTGCTGCACGAATCCGGCCTGTGGCGGTGACGGTGATGGGCATCTGGATCGCCAATGCGGAACTGCCGTCGTATACCGAACTGCGCCGCTTCAAAGAACATGCGACCGTTTTGCTGGTGTCGGGGGTGTTTATCCTGCTGGCCGCCAACATGAGCATGGAGACACTGACATCGCTGGATTGGCGCGCGGCGGGTTTTGTGTTGGCGGTTATTCTGGTGGCGCGACCGCTGCCGGTCCTGCTGGCGTTGGCATTTTCGAATGTGCCTTGGCGGGAACGCCTGTTGGTGGCGTTTACTGGCCCGCGCGGCGTTGTTTTGGTTGCTGTGGCGGGCCTGTTTGGCGAACGTCTGGCCCAGCTTGGCATTTCCGACGGTGACCGCGTGGCACCATTGGCCTTTGCCTTGGTGGCGGCAACAGTGGTTTTGCACGGATTCACGCTGACCCCAGTGGCCCGATTGCTAGGATTGACGGCATCGTCACTGCCGGGTGTGCTGATCCTTGGCGGTTCGCGCTGGTCGGTGGCCTTGGGGCAGGCCCTGCGTAAACTGGACTTGCCCGTGATTGTGGCTGATCCAAACCACGCACGCCTGCGCGAATCCCGAGAGGCCGGGTTGGACACCTATTTCGGTGACATCCTGTCCGAAGCCGCCGAGGATCGGCTTGATCTTATGGCGTTTGAAAAGATCATCTGCGCCAGCGACAACGACGCGTACAATACGCTGGTCGCCACCGATCTGGCGCCAGAGTTTGGGCGCGACAACGTCTTTCAGTTGAAACGCGTGCGCGAAGGCAGCACGCGCCATGCATTGCCGCCCACCTTGGGCGGGCGGGCCATCGGCGCGGGCGAGACGTTTTTCGAGGTTAATGCACGGCTGGCCGAAGGATGGGATTTCAGGGTCACACAAATTACCGAAGAGTTCGATCTGGCCAGTTGGAAGGAAGAACACCCCAAGGCGATCCCGGTCGCAGAATTGGGGCCAAACGGAACGTTGCGCCTGTTGGGGCCGGATGATGCGCTTAAGGCCGTTGAGGGCACAAAATCCTTGCCTTTGCTCCCGCGCGCGACCAACGAAACCCCGGTGCGCGTCCCGCATAAGTTTGCATATTCTCAATGAATAGCCTATATTAGGGGTGTCCGGGCGATCAGGTTTCGTCTGGCAATGGAGGGTGATCATGACCGAAAAGGTCTGGAACGACATATCTTACAAGATCGCTTTGCCCGCCGCCATCATCGTGGTGGCACTTGCAGTTGGTCTGGTGCTGTTGCGATAACGCAAACGGCCTTTCATCGCCTAAGCAGGGCCATCAACGAACCGGCCATCACCCCTAGGTGAATGTTTCCATAAAGCGCCAGAAACGCGGCCGTTGTGCGCGCCCATCCCGTGGAATCCGGTGCAAAATCACCGTATCCCAACGTCGAAAACGTAACGGCGGCAAAGTAATAGTGATCCAACGTCCGAACCGCGTGGCCAGTATCCAACGTGTATTGAATGCCAACCACCTGAAAAAGATAGCCAAAGGCAGCGACGGAAAACAGCGACGACAGCAACACATCCCCCAAAAGACGGGGGATCGAGGGCGCAAAGCTTTTGTTTGGCAAGATGACCAGAACCACGACAATTTTCACCACAAACAGCCCCAACGCATAAATGACTGCCAGCGCGGCGAGAATTGGCGATGGCGAGGTGTTCAAAAGCCCGTCCAGCAGGACGAAACCGCCCAACACATAGGCCAACCGGCCAACGACGCGCCGCGCGTTGCTGCCATGCGACCGATGCGCATACCAACCACTAAGCCCGCGCACCGGACTGCGGGTGGACGCAAACTCGGTATAGGCCAGCGCAAGCGTGGCATAAATAATCAACGAAAGAACAATCGGGAGCATCTGTCAGCGGCGGCGATAAGGGAGGAGTGATTGACCTCTAGACGTTAGGTGATAAACCCACCCGCAAACAAGCTGGAATGCACAGATGAACCTTTTTACCGATATTCGCGCGCTCGTCCTTTCCGCCATTGAGGCGATGCAGGCCGATGGTGCGTTGCCCGCCGATCTGAACCTTGCGGCTGTCACCGTTGAACCGCCCCGTGATGCGGCGCATGGCGATATGGCAACCAACGCGGCCATGGTGCTGGCCAAGCCCGCCAAGTCGAAACCGCGCGACATAGCCGAGGCTCTGGTCGGACGGTTGACGGCAGACAGCCGCGTGGCAAGCGCCGATGTGGCTGGGCCGGGGTTCATCAACCTGCGGCTGGACGACAGCGTATGGCAGACCCTGCCCAAAACGATCCTGACGGCGGGCACCGAATTTGGCCGTTCGGATATGGGGGCCGGACAAAAGATCAACGTCGAATACGTCAGTGCTAACCCAACCGGACCGATGCATGTCGGCCACGCACGTGGCGCCATTGTGGGCGATGCCACCGCATCGTTGCTGGCCTATGCCGGATATGACGTGACGCGGGAATACTACATCAACGACGGCGGCGCACAGGTCGATGTTTTGGCCCGTTCGGTGTACCTGCGCTATCTCGAAGCCTTCGGGCGCTCGGTCGAATTCCCGGACGGAACCTATCCCGGCGACTATCTGGTTGCCGTTGGCGAGGCGCTCAAGGACAAGGTGGGCGATGCCTATGTCGACAAGGGCGAAGACGTCTGGCTGGTTGACGTCCGCGAATTTGCCACCGACGCGATGATGGGCCTGATCCGGGCCGATCTGGCGGCGCTGGGTGTGGAGATGGATCACTTCTTTTCTGAAAAGTCTTTGTACAACACCGGTCGCATCGAGGCCGCCATCGAAGATCTGCGCAGCAAGGATCTGATCTATCGCGGAACGCTTGAACCGCCCAAAGGTAAAAAGCCTGAAGATTGGGAACCGCGCGAACAGCTTTTGTTCCGTTCGACTGCGCATGGCGATGACGTCGACCGTCCCATTCAGAAATCTGATGGGTCTTGGACGTATTTTGCGCCGGATATCGCCTATCATTTCGATAAGGTGAGCCGGGGATATGATCAGTTGATCGATATTTTCGGCGCTGATCACGGTGGGTACGTCAAACGGATGAAGGCTGCGGTCAGTGCGCTGTCGGATGGCAAGACCCCGTTGGACATCAAGCTGATCCAGTTGGTGAAACTGTTCAAAAACGGCGAACCCTTCAAGATGTCGAAACGGGCAGGGACCTTTATCACCCTGCGCGATCTGGTCGAAATGGTTGGCCCCGATGTCGCCCGGTTCCATATGCTGACGCGTAAACCGGATGCGCCTTTGGATTTCGATTTCGACAAAGTGGTCGAGCAGTCCAAGGAAAATCCAATCTTTTACGTGCAATATGCCCATGCACGGATTTGTTCGGTTCTGCGCAAAGCTGCGGATGATGGCGTTGCGATTGATGATGCCGCCCTTGCGGATGCCGACCTGTCGGGCATGACAAACCAAGCCGAGCTGACGTTGGCACGCAAGCTGGCGGAATGGCCGCGTTTGGTGGAAATCGCGGCGCGCGGGAATGAACCGCATCGTGTGGCCGTGTACCTGACCGAGCTTGCTGCAGACCTGCATGGGTTGTGGAACAGGGGCAATGACGACCCGTCATTGCGGTTCCTGCAGGATGACCCAGCCGCAACACAATCGAAAATTGCACTGGCACGTGCCGTCGCGGTTGTGATTTCCGCCGGTCTTGGTATTCTGGGTGTGACTCCGATGGAGGAAATGCGCTGATATAAGGCGCACCTCGTCGGGTCGCAGGCAAACGAGCAGACCATTCGCGCGGCAACGTACCGTGTGAAGGAGACGAGGCAGAGATGACGGATTACACCTATGACGGCGCTGCGCAGGCGCCATCTCGGGCAAGTGCAGCCACTCTTGCAAATTGGGCAGGCGCCGCGGTTTCGCTGGCGCTGATCGCGGGCGTTGGCGTCTGGGGGTATAAGCTTTTGATGGCGGATGTGTCTGGCGTGCCGGTGGTTGCGGCCATGGAAGGCCCGATGCGCGTATCGCCCGAAGACCCCGGCGGCCAATTGGCCGACCATCAAGGGTTGGCAGTGAATGCAGTCGCAGGGCTGGGCGCCACCGCCGGTCCGACCGAACGGCTAGTTTTGGCACCACGCCAAGCAGGTTTGGCCGAAGAAGATGTGGCCTTGGGCGTGTTAGAACCGCTGGTTCAGCAACAGGCCCAGCCCGCACCTGTCGAGGTTATGGCGCCTGTTGCCGAACTTGAACCGGCGCCGTCCGCACCGCAAGAAGACACAACAGTTCCGTTGGCCGCAGTGGTGCCAAACGCTGATCCCGAAGTGGACCCTATTCAGGCTTTGGCCAATCAGTTGGCCGCCTCTGCTGCACCTTTGTCCGCGCTTGCGGATATGGAAACCGAACCTGCGCCAGTGGTTGCCGCTTTGGTTTCAACAACGCCTCCTCTGACAGCCAAAGGCACCGCAGCTGCAGTCGCGCGTTCTTTGCGTCCTCAGGTGCGCCCAAACGGGTTGCGCGTGGCTGCGCTTGCACCGTCGCAAGTGTCAGGCGCCCCGGTCCTAAGCGATGCGACCGCCGCAGTGGCACCAGTTGTGGTCAACGAAATCGATCCGGCCAGCTTGCCCAAAGGCACACGGCTGGTGCAAATCGGCGCCTATGACAGCGCCGAAACCGCCCGCACTGAATGGGCACGGTTTGAAACGCGTTTTGGCGACTTTATGCAGGGACGCGATCGGGTGATTCAACGCGCGACCTCGGGTGGTCGCGTGTTCTATCGGTTGCGCGCGCACGGGTTCGAAGACCTGTCCGATGCCCGCCGGTTCTGTGCTGCGTTTGTGGCCAAGAATGTCGACTGCATTCCGGTGGTAACCCGGTGACCCGTTTTGGCGCGGCCATCATTGGCTGTGAAGGGTTTCGCCTAAGCGCCCCGGAAAAAACGTTTTTTCGTGAAGCGAGCCCGTTTGGTTTCATCCTGTTCGCGCGCAACATCGACACGGGCGATCAGGTGCGGGCCCTGTGTCAGGAATTACGCGACTCCGTAGGATGGCATGCGCCGATATTCATCGATCAAGAGGGTGGGCGCGTTCAGCGCTTCCGCCCACCGTTGGCCCGCGAGTGGCTGCCGCCACTGGACGACGCCCAGAGGTTTGGCAGCAACGCGGCCCGTGCCATGCAGGTGCGGTATCAGATCATCGCACTGGAATTGCGAGCTTTGGGGCTGGACGGCAATTGCGCGCCGATGCTGGACATCGCGCGCCCCGAAACCCATCAGTTTCTGCGCAACCGGTGTTACGGCGAAACGCTTGAACAGGTGGTGCAGATCGGGCAGGCCGTCGCGCAGGGCCTGCGGGATGGTGGCGTTCTGCCGGTGATCAAACACATTCCGGGCCATGGTTTGGGTCAGTTAGACAGCCATCTGGAATTGCCGCGCATTTCGGCCCCGCAGGCCGAGCTAGAAGCGTTGGATTTTGCCGCATTCAAACCCTTTGCGACTGAAGTGTTGGGGATGACTGCGCATCTTGTGTTCGAAGATATCGCCCCCGAACCGGCAACGATATCCCCGCAGATGATTGGGCTTATCCGCAACACCATCG
>CANNZV010006860.1:0-14643 GCA_947561585.1 Caprella mutica | reverse complement strand
ATTACATTACATTTACATTACATTACATTTACATTACATTACATTTACATTACATTACATTTACATTACATTACATTTACATTACATTTACATTACATTACATTACATTACATTTACATACATTACATTTACATTACATTACATTTACATTACATTACATTACATTACATTACATTACATTTACATTACATTACATTTACATTACATTACATTACATTACATTTACATTACATTACATTTACATTACATTACATTTACATTACATTTACATTACATTAATTACATTACATTACATTTACATTACATTACATTTACATTACATTACATTACATTACATTAATTACATTACATTACATTTACATACATTACATTACATTACATTTACATACATTTACATTACATTACATTTACATTACATTACATTTACATTACATTACATTTACATTACATTACATTACATTACATTACATTACATTACATTTACATTACATTACATTTACATTACATTACATTTACATTACATTACATTTACATTACATTACATTTACATTACATTACATTACATTACATTACATTACATTACATTTACATTACATTACATTACATTACATTACATTTACATTACATTACATTACATTACATTACATTACATTTACATTACATTACATTTACATTACATTACATTTACATTTACATTACATTACATTACATTACATTACATTTACATTACATTACATTTAAATTACATTACATTTACATTACATTACATTACATTTACATTACATTACATTTACATTACATTACATTTACATTACATTACATTTACATTACATTACATTACATTACATTACATTACATTTACATTACATTACATTTACATTACATTACATTTACATTACATTACATTACATTACATTACATTACATTACATTACATTACATTACATTTACATTACATTACATTTACATTACATTACATTTACATTACATTACATTTACATTACATTACATTTACATTACATTACATTTACATTACATTACATTACATTTACATTACATTACATTTACATTACATTACATTTACATTACATTACATTTACATTACATTTACATTACATTACATTACATTACATTACATTTACATTACATTACATTTACATTACATTACATTACATTACATTACATTTACATTACATTACATTACATTTACATTACATTACATTTACATTACATTACATTTACATTACATTACATTACATTTACATTACATTACATTTACATTACATTACATTACATTCATTACATTACATTACATTTACATTACATTTACATTACATTACATTTAAATTACATTACATTTACATTACATTACATTACATTTACATTACATTACATTTACATTACATTTACATTACATTACATTTACATTACATTACATTTACATTACATTACATTTACATTACATTACATTACTTTACATTACATTACATTTACATTACATTACATTTACATTACATTACATTTACATTACATTACATTTACATTACATTACATTTACATTACATTACATTTACATTACATTACATTTACATTACATTACATTTACATTACATTACATTTACATTACATTACATTACATTTACATTACATTACATTTACATTACATTACATTTACATTACATTACATTTACATTACATTACATTTACATTACATTACATTTACATTACATTACATTACATTACATTACATTACATTACATTACATTACATTACATTTACATTACATTACATTTACATTACATTACATTTACATTACATTACATTTACATTACATTACATTTACATACATTACATTTACATTACATTACATTTACATTACATTACATTTACATTACATTACATTACATTTACATTACATTACATTTACATTACATTACATTTACATTACATTACATTTACATTACATTACATTTACATTACATTACATTTACATTACATTACATTACATTACATTTACATTACATTACATTTACATTACATTACATTTACATTACATTACATTTACATTACATTACATTACATTACATTACATTACATTACATTTACATTACATTACATTTACATTACATTACATTTACATTACATTACATTTACATTACATTACATTACATTACATTACATTTACATTACATACATTACATTTACATTACATTACATTACATTACATTTACATTACATTACATTACATTTACATTACATTTACATTACATTTACATTACATTTACATTACATTTACATTACATTTACATTACATTTACATTACATTTACATTACATTACATTTACATTTACATTACATTACATTTACATTACATTACATTACATTTACATTACATTACATTTACATTACATTACATTTACATTACATTACATTTACATTACATTTACATTACATTACATTACATTTTACATTACATTACATTTACATTACATTACATTTACATTACATTACATTAATTACATTACATTACATTTACATTACATTACATTTACATTACATTACATTTACATTACATTACATTTACATTTACATTACATTTAATTACATTTACATTACATTTACATTACATTACATTTACATTACATTACATTACATTACATTTACATTACATTACATTTACATTTACATTTACATTACATTACATTTACATTACATTACATTTACATTACATTACATTACATTACATTACATTTACATTACATTACATTTACATTACATTACATTTACATTACATTACATTACATTACATTTACATTACATTTACATTACATTTACATTACATTTACATTACATTTACATTACATTTACATTACATTTACATTACATTTACATTACATTTACATTACATTTACATTACATTTACATTACATTTACATTACATTTACATTACATTTACATTACATTTACATTACATTTACATTACATTTACATTACATTACATTTACATACATTTACATACATTTACATTACATTTACATTACATTTACATTACATTTACATTACATTTACATTACATTTACATTACATTTACATTACATTTACATTACATTTACATTACATTTACATTCATTTACATTACATTTACATTACATTTACATTACATTTACATTACATTTACATTACATTTACATTACATTTACATTACATTTACATTACATTTACATTACATTACATTACATTACATTTACATTACATTTACATTACATTTACATTACATTTACATTACATTACATTACATTTACATTACATTTACATTACATTTACATTACATTTACATTACATTTACATTACATTTACATTACATTTACATTACATTTACATTACATTTACATTACATTTACATTACATTTACATTACATTTACATTACATTTACATTACATTTACATTACATTACATTTACATTACATTTACATTACATTACATTACATTACATACATTTACATTACATTTACATACATTTACATTACATTTACATTACATTTACATTACATTTACATTACATTTACATTACATTTACATTACATTTACATTACATACATTTACATTACATTTACATTACATTACATTACATTTACATTACATTACATTACATTACATTTACATTACATTTACATTACATTTACATTACATTTACATTACATTTACATTACATTTACATTACATTACATTTACATTACATTACATTCATTACATTTACATTACATTACATTACATTACATTACATTTACATTACATTACATTTACATTACATTACATTTACATTACATTACATTTACATTACATTACATTACATTACATTACATTTACATTACATTACATTTACATACATTACATTTACATTACATTACATTTACATTACATTACATTTACATACATTACATTTACATTACATTACATTTACATTACATTTACATTACATTACATTACATTACATTTACATTACATTACATTACATTTACAATACATTACATTACATTACATTACATTTACATTACATTACATTACATTACATTAATTTACATTACATTACATTTACATTACATTACATTTACATTACATTACATTTACATTACATTACATTACATTACATTACATTTACATTACATTACATTTACATTACATTACATTTACATTACATTACATTACATTACATTTACATTACATTACATTTACATTACATTACATTTACATTACATTACATTTACATTACATTACATTTACATTACATTACATTTACATTACATTACATTTACATTACATTACATTTACATTACATTACATTTACATTACATTACATTTACATTACATTACATTTACATTACATTACATTACATTACATTACATTTACATTACATTACATTTACATTACATTACATTACATTACATTACATTTACATTACATTACATTACATTTACATTACATTACATTTACATTACATTACATTTACATTACATTACATTACATTACATTACATTACATTTACATTACATTACATTACATTACATTTACATTTACATTACATTACATTTACATTACATTACATTTACATTACATTACATTATATTACATTACATTACATTACATTACATTACATTTACATTACATTACATTTACATTACATTACATTTACATTACATTACATTTACATTACATTACATTTACATTACATTACATTACATTTACATTACATTACATTTACATTACATTTACATTACATTACATTTACATTACATTACATTTACATTACATTACATTACATTTACATTACATTACATTTACATTACATTACATTTACATTACATTTACATTACATTACATTACATTTACATTACATTTACATTACATTACATTACATTACATTACATTTACATTACATTTACATTACATTTACATTACATTTACATTACATTACATTTACATTACATTACATTTACATTGCATTACATTTACATTACATTTACATTACATTTACATTACATTACATTACATTACATTTATATTACATTACATTTACATTACATTACATTACATTTACATTACATTACATTTACATTTCATTACATTTACATTACATTTACATTACATTACATTTACATTACATTACATTTACATTACATTACATTACTTTACATTACATTACATTTACATTACATTACATTTACATTACATTACATTTACATTACATTACATTTACATTACATTACATTTACATTACATTACATTTACATTACATTACATTTACATTACATTACATTTACATTACATTACATTTACATTACATTACATTACATTTACATTACATTACATTTACATTACATTACATTTACATTACATTACATTTACATTACATTACATTTACATTACATTACATTTACATTACATTACATTCACATTACATTACATTTACATTACATTACATTAACATTACATTACATTTACATTACATTACATTTACATTACATTACATTTACATCACATTACATTTACATTGCATTACATTTACATCACATTACATTTACATTACATTTACATTACATTTACATTACATTTACATTACATTACATTTACATTACATTACATTTACATTACATTACATTTACATTACATCACATTTACATTACATTACATTTACATTACATTACATTTACATTACATTACATTTACATTACATTACATTTACATTACATTACATTTACATTACATTACATTACATTTACATTACATTAACATTACATTACATTTACATTACATTACATTTACATTACATTACATTTACATTACATTACATTTACATTACATTACATTTACAATACATTACATTTACATTACATTACATTTACATTACATTACATTTACATTACATTACATTTACATTACATTACATTTACATTACATTTACATTACATTTACATTACATTTACATTACATTTACATTACATTTACATTACATTTACATTACATTTACATTACATTTACATTACATTTACATTACATTACATTTACATTACATTACATTTACATTACATTACATTCACATTTACATTACATTTACATTACATTTACATTACATTTACATTACATTACATTTACATTACATTACATTTACATTACATTTACATTACATTACATTACATTTCATTTACATTACATTACATTTACATTACATTACATTTACATTACATTACATTTACATTACATTACATTACATTTACATTACATTACATTACATTTACATTACATTACATTACATTACATTACATTTATATTACATTACATTTACATTACATTTACATTACATTTACATTACATTTACATTATATTCACATTACATTTACATTACATTTACATTACATTTACATTACATTTACATTACATTTACATTACATTTACATTACATTTACATTACATTTACATTACATTTACATTACATTTACATTACATTTACATTACATTTACATTACATTTACATTACATTTACATTACATTTACATTACATTTACATTACATTTACATTACATTTACATTACATTTACATTACATTTACATTACATTTACATTACATTTACATTACATTTACATTACATTTACATTACATTTACATTACATTTACATTACATTACATTACATTTACATTACATTTACATTACATTACATTTACATTACATTACATTTACATTACATTATATTTACATTAAATTACATTTACATTAAATTACATTTACATTACATCACATTACATTACATTTACATTACATTACATTTACATTACATTACATTTACATTACATTACATTTACATTACATTTACATTACATTACATTTACATTAAATTACATTTACATTACATCACATTACATTACATTTACATTACATTACATTTACATTACATTACATTTACATTACATTACATTTACATTACATTACATTTACATTACATTACATTTACATTACATTTACATTACATTACATTCACATTACATTACATTTACATTTCATTACATTTACATTACATTTACATTACATTTACATTACATTACATTACATTACATTTACATCACATTACATTTACATTACATTTACATTACATTTAAATTACATTTACATTACATTTACATTACATTTACATTACATTTACATTACATTTACATTACATTTACATTACATTACATTTACATTACATTACATTTACATTACATTACATTTACATTACATTACATTTACATTACATTACATTTACATTACATTACATTTACATTACATTTACATTACATTTACATTACATTACATTTACATTACATTACATTCACATTACATTACATTTACATTACATTACATTTACATTACATTACATTTACATTACATTTACATTACATTTACATTACATTTAAATTACATTACATTTACATTACATTTACATTACATTACATTACATTACATTTACATTACATTACATTTACATTACATTACATTTACATTACATTTACATCACATTACATTTACATTTACATTACATTTACATTTACATTTACATTACATTTACATTACATTTACATTACATTTACATTACATTTACATTACATTTACATTACATTTACATTACATTTACATTACATTTACATTACATTTACATTACATTTACATTACATTTACATTACATTTACATTACATTTACATTACATTTACATTACATTACATTACATTACATTTACATTACATTTACATTACATTTACATTACATTTATATTACATTTACATTACATTACATTACATTACATTACATTACATTTACATTACATTACATTTACATTACATTACATTTACATTACATTACATTACATTTACATAACATTACATTTACATTACATTTACATTACATTTACATTACATTTACATTACATTTACATTACATTTACATTACATTTACATTACATTTACATTACATTTACATTACATTTACATTACATTTACATTACATTTACATTACATTTACATTACATTTACATTACATTTACATTACATTTACATTACATTTACATTACATTTACATTACATTTACATTACATTACATTTACTTTACATTACATTTACATTACATTACATTTACATTACATTACATTTACATTACATTACATTTACATTACATTACATTTACATTACATTTACATTACATTACATTACATTACATTTACATTACATTACATTTACATTACATTACATTTACATTACATTACATTTACATTACATTACATTTACATTACATTTACATTACATTACATTACATTTACATTACATTACATTTACATTACATTTACATTACATTTACATTACATTACATTTACATTACATTACATTACATTGATAGGCTATACAGAGACCTAAAATATGAAAATAAATAGTACCAACGTAAGTAATTTATGGCAAATGTTCATTATGCCTATATCGTTCTACGTCAATGTACATATGATCAAAAGATTTTAAATAAATGTACCTAAGATCTACAAACATAAGATAAAGATTACTGTGAACTAATTGCTTTAACTAAACATTCCATTCCGTACAAAGCTGCAAGATAAACTAAATTTATATATAATCTTAATAATAAAAACAGTACCTAGATAACGATAAAATAGAAAAAAAGTATTAATCACTTATAATCTACCGTAAATGAGAAAATAACGTGCAAGTTTTATTTCAAATAGTACCAAGCTATAATAAGCTCATCGAAAGTGTGATTTGAAAGTAAATACTTAAATTAAGTTTGACTTTGATCAATTCATTCAATATAAATAAACTTTAGCTCAAAAGTATTTACATCAATTGTGACTGAGTTCGAAATGCCTAAGAAAAGTCGACCACATCGATTAAATTTTAAATAAAACGTTTCCTCCGAAAGTAATTTTATAGTAAATTATTTCAACATATAAGAATTTAAATTAAAAAGATTTGACTCATAAAATTTTAAAATAAAATGTTCTCTAGTCAAATTATTATATTATAATTAGTCCTGACATCGAAATTATTAATAAAAAGGGTTTTTTGAACTAACAGAATAAGTTAAACATGATTTCAAACTTATAGTCAAAGCAAAAATAAATTAATCATCAAAATATTAAAAAAAATGTTACGAACTCATAACTTTATAAAATAAAGTGTCCATTGAGCGTAATATCTTATCGAAAGTAGTATCTGTGAAAAATGTTAGTAGTATCTGTGAAAATGTTCCCGAGATAAGTATTCTTTCATTACACTAGATTTAAAAAAACAGGAAGAACGTAAACGTGACTCCAAGCTATATTTATAAAGTCAGATGACTTAAAGTAAAAGCCAATCAGCGATCGTCCCTTCCCCATCCCCACACCTAAAGGGGCGGAGATACTGACTCAATCTGAGTGTAACTCCGCCTTGCTGTCTTCAGTGAAATTCGAGAGGTCGTGGTGTATGGTTCACTATTTCTTGCGCACAAATGTTTTGTTCTGTAGCCTGTAGGTGAAATAGTTTTCAGAGTTGAAACAGACCCATTGCATAATATTACTATCTAATTATATCGGTACTTGATGCTGGAGATACAAAAGCGCTACACACATGCATTTCCTGTACGAAATTTAAACTATCCCAAAGAAGTAGTGTGGCCATTTCCATAGACTTGAAAAACCGAAAGTTAAAATCCCTTTCAAATTAATTTATTGTAGTATCCATTTGAATATAGAGACGAGTGATTTGTTTGTAGCTTAGTTACTTTCTACAAAAAAGCAATGAGATATTAACAGATTTTTGTCCACGGACAGGTGTGAGCAAGCCTTTATCCTTCACTACGCTTATTTGATGGATTTTCAGCTTGCCTAATAATTTTCTAAAACCATCCTGTAAATATTGATTTATGGAGCTAACCAAATTCAAAATATTTAAAAAATTAAATTACGAAACTGTGATATTGATTTTTTTATACTTATTAGCCCTACAAACAACGGTCTGTCGATTCGATGGAACAATCCATCGAATCGATATACGTTGTTTATAGGGAGGCGTTATTCATTTGAGAGGACTTTTTATAGTACCTTATAACTGTAGGGTTGTGACATTATGCATTTAAAATCATAGATTCTGAAAATTTTATAGACGAAGAGAATTAAGGTGTATCGGATGGTTCTACAGCAGCGGTATATAGGTAGTATTTTATACCATTTGAAACGTATATTGTTACAACCCTACTTATAATCCATATAATTTTAGTTTTATATCAAATTGTTACTAAAAATTAAATATAAATCCTTTAATATCTATAGAGAAATCTTGCAATCACTCGTCATATAATTTCATGGGTACATACTACCGAAGTTTAACGCTCTATATTCAGAAAATAGGCTAAATCTGTTTGAATTGAAATTTGAATCCAATTCTTATGCCATACTAGTTGAATAAATGTTATCAAGAATTTTTCATATTTTTGTAACTGTTTCGATACTATCAAGAAAAATATGTCGTAGTCCCGAGTCTGACTATCAAACACTAGAGAAGGAAAGACAGGGATTGCAGATTGAAAAATAAAGTATTATTATAAGGTGAATGAAGAGTAAACTATGAAAAAAATTGTGTCTGGAGTGGAGAATGCAATAATAGTAGTAGAATCATAAGAAAACAAACGAGGTGATAGATCCAAGATGTATGAATTTGTCTATTAAAAAAGGTAAATTAAATATAAGACATTTCAATAAGAAATAGTGATTGGGGATGAGCAGAATCATTTAATGAATTAATTGGTAAGGATAGAAAAATATTGAAGTATAAATATTTTGATGTGAAGAATAACAGGAATGAAAAAAATGTGGAAAAGAGTGATAAATAATATGGAGAAGAGGTGGCATTGTGATAATAATAATTGAATACTGGAGTGAAATAAATCAGAGATATGAGAATAGAGTGACTGAGAAGAGAGGAACATATTAGAAGCAAAGAAGAGAGGGTAAGAATTCAGTGATGTTCGAAAGAAGGTCAGAGAGAGACAGTGGGAAAGAAAGAGTGTATGCTGTATAGTGCTGAATGCAAGTGAAGTAAGACGAGGAGATGGACGAGTGGTTTGAGGTGTGGAGGGTGTGAAGATAGAGGAGTAGACTGTGAGGTTGGATGAATGGACAAGAAATGATATTAAAGCCAATAACAAAGTAAGATTACGACTTTGATCTAATTGGGTGCACGAAAAACTATAAATGCTTAAGGCTAAATAATAATACAGAATAGTATTTGGATAAATTATGTAATGAAACAACCTAAATTTTTCCGTCCTTTATTGAACATTAATTTAATTTATTGGGGGTTCAATATCTGCTCAGAACATTTGTTGATCAATCGCTGATGTCAAAGGGAAATTAAATACAAGAGACTTGAAGAAGCAGTCAGAATGGGAAGTGGGGAACAAAATCACCTACCACCTTCGATAACAAGCTCATGAATGCACAATAGATACTCCGTGACCAAGTAACGTGGCTGTACTCACTCTCCACCACACCTAAAGGGGCGGAGATACTGACTCAATCTGAGTGTAACTCCGCCTTGCTGTCTTCAGTGAAATTCGAGAGGTCGTGGTGTATGGTTCACTATTTCTTGCGCACAAATGTTTTGTTCTGTAGCCTGTAGGTGAAATAGTTTTCAGAGTTGAAACAGACCCATTGCATAATATTACTATCTAATTATATCGGTACTTGATGCTGGAGATACAAAAGCGCTACACACATGCATTTCCTGTACGAAATTTAAACTATCCCAAAGAAGTAGTGTGGCCATTTCCATAGACTTGAAAAACCGAAAATTAAAATCCCTTTCAAATTAATTTATTGTAGTATCCATTTGAATATAGAGACGAGTGATTTGTTTGTAGCTTAGTTACTTTCTACAAAAAAGCAATGAGATATTAACAGATTTTTGTCCACGGACAGGTGTGAGCAAGCCTTTATCCTTCACTACGCTTATTTGATGGATTTTCAGCTTGCCTAATAATTTTCTAACACCATCCTGTAAATATTGATTTATGGAGCTAACCAAATTCAAAATATTTAAAAAATTAAATTACGAAACTGTGATATTGAATTTTTTATACTTATTAGCCCTACAAACAACGGTCTGTCGATTCGATGGAACAATCCATCGAATCGATATACGTTGTTTATAGGGAGGCGTTATTTATTTGAGAGGACTTTTTATAGTACCTTATAACTGTAGGGTTGTGACATTATGCATTTAAAATCATAGATTCTGAAAATTTTATAGACGAAGAGAATTAAAGTGTATCGGATGGTTCTACAGCAGCGGTATATAGGTAGTATTTTATACCATTTGAAACGTATATTGTTACAACCCTACTTATAATCCATATAATTTTAGTTTTATATCAAATTGTTACTAAAAATTAAATATAAATCCTTTAATATCTATAGAGAAATCTTGCAATCACTCGTCATATAATTTCATGGGTACATACTACCGAAGTTTAACGCTCTATATTCAGAAAATAGGCTAAATCTGTTTGAATTGAAATTTGAATCCAATTCTTATGCCATACTAGTTGAATAAATGTTATCAAGAATTTTTCATATTTTTGTAACTGTTTCGATACTATCAAGAAAAATATGTCGTAGTCCCGAGTCTGACTATCAAACACTAGAGAAGGAAAGACAGGGATTGCAGATTGAAAAATAAAGTATTATTATAAGGTGAATGAAGAGTAAACTATGAAAAAAATTGTGTCTGGAGTGGAGAATGCAATAATAGTAGTAGAATCATAAGAAAACAAACGAGGTGATAGATCCAAGATGTATGAATTTGTCTATTAAAAAAGGTAAATTAAATATAAGACATTTCAATAAGAAATAGTGATTGGGGATGAGCAGAATCATTTAATGAATTAATTGGTAAGGATAGAAAAATATTGAAGTATAAATATTTTGATGTGAAGAATAACAGGAATGAAAAAAATGTGGAAAAGAGTGATAAATAATATGGAGAAGAGGTGGCATTGTGATAATAATAATTGAATACTGGAGTGAAATAAATCAGAGATATGAGAATAGAGTGACTGAGAAGAGAGGAACATATTAGAAGCAAAGAAGAGAGGGTAAGAATTCAGTGATGTTCGAAAGAAGGTCAGAGAGAGACAGTGGGAAAGAAAGAGTGTATGCTGTATAGTGCTGAATGCAAGTGAAGTAAGACGAGGAGATGGACGAGTGGTTTGAGGTGTGGAGGGTGTGAAGATAGAGGAGTAGACTGTGAGGTTGGATGAATGGACAAGAAATGATATTAAAGCCAATAACAAAGTAAGATTACGACTTTGATCTAATTGGGTGCACGAAAAACTATAAATGCTTAAGGCTAAATAATAATACAGAATAGTATTTGGATAAATTATGTAATGAAACAACCTAAATTTTTCCGTCCTTTATTGAACATTAATTTAATTTATTGGGGGTTCAATATCTGCTCAGAACATTTGTTGATCAATCGCTGATGTCAAAGGGAAATTAAATACAAGAGACTTGAAGAAGCAGTCAGAATGGGAAGTGGGGAACAAAATCACCTACCACCTTCGATAACAAGCTCATGAATGCACAATAGATACTCCGTGACCAAGTAACGTGGCTGTACTCACTCTCCACCACACCTAAAGGGGCGGAGATACTGACTCAATCTGAGTGTAACTCCGCCTTGCTGTCTTCAGTGAAATTCGAGAGGTCGTGGTGTATGGTTCACTATTTCTTGCGCACAAATGTTTTGTTCTGTAGCCTGTAGGTGAAATAGTTTTCAGAGTTGAAACAGACCCATTGCATAATATTACTATCTAATTATATCGGTACTTGATGCTGGAGATACAAAAGCGCTACACACATGCATTTCCTGTACGAAATTTAAACTATCCCAAAGAAGTAGTGTGGCCATTTCCATAGACTTGAAAAACCGAAAATTAAAATCCCTTTCAAATTAATTTATTGTAGTATCCATTTGAATATAGAGACGAGTGATTTGTTTGTAGCTTAGTTACTTTCTACAAAAAAGCAATGAGATATTAACAGATTTTTGTCCACGGACAGGTGTGAGCAAGCCTTTATCCTTCACTACGCTTATTTGATGGATTTTCAGCTTGCCTAATAATTTTCTAACACCATCCTGTAAATATTGATTTATGGAGCTAACCAAATTCAAAATATTTAAAAAATTAAATTACGAAACTGTGATATTGAATTTTTTATACTTATTAGCCCTACAAACAACGGTCTGTCGATTCGATGGAACAATCCATCGAATCGATATACGTTGTTTATAGGGAGGCGTTATTTATTTGAGAGGACTTTTTATAGTACCTTATAACTGTAGGGTTGTGACATTATGCATTTAAAATCATAGATTCTGAAAATTTTATAGACGAAGAGAATTAAAGTGTATCGGATGGTTCTACAGCAGCGGTATATAGGTAGTATTTTATACCATTTGAAACGTATATTGTTACAACCCTACTTATAATCCATATAATTTTAGTTTTATATCAAATTGTTACTAAAAATTAAATATAAATCCTTTAATATCCATAGAGAAATCTTG